>CAIGQV010009627.1:2823158-2833385 GCA_903798115.1 Danio jaintianensis
TTAAAGGTGCATTTGAATTTTGGCTGATGTGATGGTGGCATCTTTTCTCTGTCTACCAGGTACCACCAAACTATTTTACTGATGGACACAATTTAAGGACTTGGAATGGAAAATGTTTTTATCTCACAAGTGGCGTCTAAATGTAATGCTGTCAGTATGTAATGAAATATTTTTGAGTGATAGGATTTTATTGTAACACAGCTATGTCATAATTATGTAACCCCTACTCAGCATTTCTGTTTGTAAGTCATTAACTTGTATTGTAGAGTACAGAATTATAACTGACAATAAAGTGTGATTGCACTCGGATCCTCTGATCTGGTTATGGGTCTTGCTAAAGAGACCACTACGAGACCGTATACTCCCCTGTGATCTGGCCGTGGCTCCTCAAGCTTGCTCGCTCAGCATTTGCCCTCCATCCAGGCTCACGCACTTCCCGTGGCTCCTGCACACTCAGGCATGCCTGCCTCAGCTGTCATCAGACCAAACAGGTCCAGCGCATCAAGCCCAGTGAGCCTAGCCAATTGCTATACCCCCAGTCTTAGTGCCCGCCAGTTTGCCGGTTCAAAAAATAGCTGCCACCAGTCCGCCAGTTCCCAAAATACCCACTGCCAATCCGTCAGCTCCCAAGATGATTACCAGTCCTGGTTTCTATTCCCAAGCTTCAGGTATCATCATAGTTAAGCTGAATGGCTGCTACCTGATCTTTAGAGAATTGTTATCACTGTTAGAGCTGCCAGCGCCTCTGCCACTAGAGCTATCGCTCCCAGAGCTGCCTCTGCCAAGTCCCAAGAATGGCCACCTCTACCATCTGACTTTCAAGAATAGTCACCATACAGAGCTCCCAGAGCCGCCAATGTCAAAGTTGTATGACTCACCAAATCCATTACTCCTGCCGGTGCTGTCTGACCTGCCAGAACCTCCTGACCCAGAGCCTCCAGATTTGCTGGATCCTGTATGAACCGCGTCTGTCTCTCTCACTATAAATGGCCTTCTGTTTTAGTCAGTTGTTTAATGTTACCTCTGTGATCTGTTTCAGCCCTATTACTTGTTCTCATCTTTACAGATTACATAATAACCTATGTGACTGCACGCGGGCCCTCTTATGGCCTCTTTTCTTGCACTACACATAACAAAAGGACAAGATGGTAAGGGATAATAAAATGTTTCTCAAATGTTTGTCCTCAATTTCCTGCCAAAGATTTCAAAGATTTCAGTGCAGAGTGAAAACAACTCTAGACAAGTGTGGCCTTGCTGAACAGCACTCTGGACAACAACAACAAAAAACATTAAGGCTGACATAAATACGATACAAGTCATTTAAACAAGTGAAGTTCTAGAACAGGGGTGTCCAAACTCGGTCCTGGAGGGCCGGTGTCCTGGAGAGGTTAGCTCCAACCCTAATCAAACACACCTGAACCAGCTAATCAAGCTCTTATGCCGCGGTCACACTAGAGTTTGAGCATGTGAAATTCTGTTGTACGATGCTGCGAAAAGGGGCGGGATTAAACAAGATGACTAGACATTTTAAAAAGAGAGCGATTGGTCCATATTTTAAATTTCTGTCTAAGAGGTCATGTTTTGATCTTCGATTGGTCTCACGCAGTCACGTGATGCGATTTCACAGGTCAGAGTTCACCAAGCTTGAACTTTGCAACGCAGCGAACTGCGAAACTTGTCGCACGAGTTTGTGTTTCCAGTCTGACGCATTCGCGTGCGTATGAATGGAAGTCTACGGGGAGAAAAGTCCAATGTGACCGCGGCTTAACTAGGTATACTAGAAACTTCCTGGCAGGTGTGTTGAAGCAAGTTGGAGCTAAGCTCAGCAGGACACCGGCCCTCCAGGACCAAGTTTGGACACCCCTGTTCTAGAAGAATGTTTTATAAAGTGATGTGACCTCACAGAATTTTTTTGGAGTGATGGATTAGCAGTAGGGGCGTCACGTTGGCGCAGTGGGTAGTACGATCGCCTCACAGCCAGAAGGTTGCTGGTTCGAGCCTCGGCTGGGTCAGTTGGCATTTCTGTGTGTCAAGTTTGCATGTTGCGGTTTCCCCCACAAGTCCAAAGACATGCTGTATAGGTGAATTAGGTAAGCTAAATTGTGAGTAAGTGTGTATGGTGTGTAGTGTTTCCCAGTGATGGGTTGCAGCTGGAAGGGCATCCGCTGCGTAAAACATATGCTGGATAAGTTGGCCGGTTCATTCCGCTGTGGCGACCCCAGATTAATAAAGGGACTAAGCCGAAAAGAAAATGAATGAATGAATGGATTAGCAGTATATCTTGTGATAGGACACCATCTTCAAAGTAAAATGTGGTACAAAGTAAAAAAGCCAGTCTTTTTGCTGTAGCAAGAAGTAGAAATATTAATAGTATAAAGGGCATCGTTGTTTCTTTAAAGTATCGGCCCATACTGGCAAATGATTGTGATGACTTTTGTGCATAGACTTCAGCGTGATGATCATCAGACTTTTTTTCCAGCAGGACAATCCTTAATTCAAAAAGAGTCACAAAGGTCAGAATTTGGCTCAAAATCTTAGCAAAATCACATAGTGTATGTCCGGTCCTAGATACCCAAAGGCTAACAAGTTAACAGGGTAACAATGGGGCAGAGACAATCACTGGAGCAATTAACAATGCTAACCATATGGACTAACTATGGTGTGGCAAGTAGGAACTATATATGGTAACTTCAGTGAGATTGATTACAAAATCATTTTACTTTTTTCAAGTCGTAAAAGTTCAAATGTCTTGTATTATCCCCCAGTAACACTTCAGGGTTTTTCAGATGAGCATTTCAGTGATTTCTCTGTAAAGGGTTAAAGCTGCTGAGCTTTGAAAGGGAAATGAATGGGCATGAACATTTTCTTGGGTCTGTTCTAGTACAACCACATTTTCCTTTTTACCTAAGGGTGGAGCACTAAGTTAATGATTTATATCCAGCAGGTCGATCTTTATGCCAGTACACACACAGATCAGGAGGGAGTGAGAGCTTGAGTGTTCAGGTAGGTGTCATTAAGAATCAAACAGATTTCATTACTGTCAGTATAGATGACAAACGGGTACTATTTGCATGGTATATATTTGTAAGTGTGTACGGTTGTTGTGTTTTGTGGGATACCTACCAAGAGCCAACTATTTCTCAGTATCATTTACCTGCCTTTGGCAATATTCTAGACATGTGACGGGACAGATAGCTTTAATCTAAATGCCATTTTATAGGATTGAACGTGTATAAAAGACTCTGTTATCCACCTGTTATCCAAGTTGTTCACCACGACTGTCTAAAGCCTACAATTCCCTTAAGTAAGCAATGATTGCTGGGCACAAGCAGGACTTCAGTAGACCCTGACCGCCTCTTCAGTCATAAAGCGTATGCCATAGAGGGCAATAAGACTAGCTAATCATTTCCTTAGAGGTTAAAAAATTCTGGTATTAAACACATTGAATGATATCTGAATGGAAAAGATTTAAATTTAGCATGGCTGGTAACATTTTTCAGTAAGGTTTCATTTGTTATCGTATTTTCTAACAAGAAATAAGAATGAACAACAATCGTACAGCATATATCAATCATAGTTCAACATTTACTAAAGCGTTATTAAAATCTAAAGTTGTACTTGTTAACATTAGTTGATGTACTGTCATGTCATTTAACAAGTACCAACAGTGGACCACTTTATTTTCATTAACTAACGTCAACAAAGATGATTAATATTGTGCTCAGTGTTTTCTTCATGTTATTAAAAACATTAACATTAAGAAACAGAACCTTATTGTAAAGTGTAATTGTCTGCCTTTTGACTTGCAACACAGTCTGGCTCATTTCGTAGCTAGTCAAGAACTTTCCACATCAGCAATACCGACTAACCACTTACAGTGTGATTCTACAAACCCTTTTTGTTCCTGAAACAGATGATGACCACTAAAAATGATTGCTAAACAGTGTATTTATGTGATTGGCTGTATATAAAACCACATCATTAGAAGCTATAGGAAACGTTTGCATTGTTATAGTAAAATCTGTCCTTTTGATGATTGCTAATGGTGCATTAGCCAACATGCTATGAAGCAGAATAGATTGAAACATTTGTTAATTTAGCTGTCATAACACAAAACTAAAATTATTTAGAGGTCATCTTTCTTCTCTACACAAAGTGTACTGTGGGGGAACTGTACTGTATTGTGATGTTTTATATTATTAGCTGACTTAGTATTTAGTATTAGCATTCATATCAGTTAGGTACTCATTTATCAACTCAACTCATCACACTTTATGGACTAGCGCAGTCATTCTAACTTTTATCAAATCAGTTCTAACAGATGGTGAATCAGACTCCATATGGGTGCAGCATTTTCAATACAGGCTCATATTGGGCAGCATTACTTAATACAATCATGTTTTATTGATTCTTTCTTTGTGAATAATCATTTCTTTTTTCACTGTCAGGCTCTTCTAAGATATGTTTGTTGTGTTTATGTCACTGTAACTGACAGTCATCATTTAAATGTTGCAGTTATATATTAACTGATTTCAGTGTGACAGAGTTTTTACTGCTCTTTTTTTTTTAGTGTCATGCTGCTTCAGTAAAGGTGAATCTCATCAGGCCAATGGAAGCCCAACTCAAGAAGCTCAGACAAATGCTGGAGAAAGAATGCCAGCTCAACCAGGAACTCAAGAACCAGAACCAGGACCTGAGTAAGACAACAATATCAGGATCTAAACAATAAAAACTACTTTTCACCAAATTCCTGATATTAGAATATCCCATTTCTTTCAGAGAGACAGCTTGAACATAAAGAGAGGCATTTACAGGTGCTGCAGGAACGATTAAATGAACTTGGTAAGACAAAACAGAAAGACAGACTAATGAACTGTGTGTGTCCCCTCTAATATGTTTCCCTAATGTCACCATTAATTAGCTTCACGTAATATACTGGTAAATAGCGGGCAATTCTTAACTAACAGATATCACCATAATTTCCGAGTTGAATAATCACAGTACATTAAGACAACTGTTTTGCATTACAATGGTATTCATAGTACCATTATTATGCAAATGAAGTGTATTATTAAATAGGCACCTGATAAAATTTGCATACATTTCCAGCACAGAAATCTGAACACTGGATAAAGCCAGGTTCAAAAGTCAACAGCCAGAAAAGAATTATGTGTATGTATGTAAACCAGATGAATGATACTGTATCTTCAGAAAACTGAAGATTGAATGTTAGGCCACTCCTCCACAAATTCAGGTATATGAGATGTTCTTATGAAAACCAAAACAACCTTTGAGTTATGAGTAATTGAGGAGCTGGCGTTGGCCAGTGACATATACATACTGTTAATGTACACACCATGTCATACCAAGCCCAAAGCTCCATATGGAGAGATAGCTTTTTGTACCAGTACTGGGATCTAAGGGACGAACAATGTCATTTAACCATTCCTAGTTCTAAATGAATATTATTTATTTATTTCAAATACAATTGACATTGGGGAACCATTACTAATTCAATATAAATGACTCTGCACAGACCAAATTTGACCCAAATGGAGGTAAAATACTGTTTGAAAACACAAATATGTAGTGACCCTATAATCTCTGTTGTAGGTCCTACATGAAAAAGGATTAGAATTAGAAATTAGGCAGAAATATGAAATTAGAGGGAAGTCTGTCACTGCTAAGACATGGGTTTGCACACAAGGAAACTGTACTATGGAGAAATACACATATCGGATTACAGGTCAGGAATCGTACATATTGAGCATCTAGTCCATTACAGGAGCTGACCAAATACGGCATGCAAACACAAGTACACAGGCCTGAAGTCAGATTGCTCCCCCGAGTCAGATTGCTGAAAGCATGTTAAGAACCAGCTGAGGAACTCTACAGAAGAGCAAGATTACAATTGGAGGGTCTGAAGGGGAAAGGTGTTGCAGGAGAGACACCAAGCCAGTTCTTCGTGCAAATTAATTGTGACCTAGCACACAAGAATACACTAACTCATCTTGAAGATCTCACAGATGTTTTATGTGTTGCCCAGTTCACAGTTCACAGCTCTACAAATGGCTGCTAGAGATGTGCTGTACACCAAAGCCCAAGAGGAGGCAAAACTCCCAGGGGGCACAGCTCACCTTGTGTATGGTAGTCCAAGAAGATGACATCCACTATCCTGTGTGTCAACATCTGATTCTCGGTGTGATCAACACAAATGCACAAAGGGACATGAGGAAACCATAGTTGGGTAGGCACATTTTAAGGCAACACTTGCAAGTTCAAGCACTTGCAAATTTTGGCACATATCCAGGCAAAGGTCTCAGGAATGTGTGTGGCCAAAAATGCTTGCAGTTCTCCAACACTCTTGATGTGTCACGTCGATCAGCTGGTTTGTCTATAAGCTGACATACGAGCGATCCGCTGATGAATTGCGGCTTTAAAATGCTCCTGTTTCTGTGGTTACACTCAGTAAACAGCAGTGAGTTCGATGAACTGATGACCTTCACGGCCAATCACAGTCATTTCTGTTGAGCATGTGAACACAACAGCAAATCAGCGCTGTTTAAGAATGTGCTCAGTAGCGTTGAGAATGTTAGGGGGAAATGGACGTTTTTAAAACTTCAGTATCGATTGGTACCGAATTCCAGTATCGAGCAACCCTAGATTAGATTATTAGCATCTTGGTCAAAGTAGTTAGAATCTGTATAATATTATTGAATCTGCTGCAGCCATGATTCAATGATTTATGCTAAGATAAGCTAGAATAGCTCCCATCAAACCTGGATATCAGCTAAATGGATTAAAAATGGTAAAACTCAACTGTTTAACTCTAGAGGAGTTTTAAAATGACCCTGTGTAAATAAAGAGAGAAGTGTTCCTTTAAGCTAAACTGACTTGTGTGACTTAAAAGGGGTTTTCTACAGTCCTGCCAGGATCTCCCCAAGGGAGTGAGTGGTGGCCAAGGTGGAATCAGGTAATGTTTTCACATGCACCTGCCACACACTGCATCACGGTGTGCGGTAATAGCAGCAGCCTCGTACAGAAGCATGAGGAGATTCCATAAATCTGGTCCTTCCTTGGGAGATTTTCCTAAGGAGGGGCTGTTGAGAGGAGCATCAGATCTGAGAACCAGGTCTGGGTGAGCCACTAAGCTGCAACCACCATATTCCCTGTATAATTGCACATAATATGCTCACTGGGAAAATGCATACTTACTTAACTTCCCCCGAGGCTGCCAATGTATCTGGAACAAGTGGGACCATGTTCATGGACTAATATAACTGGCAGTATTTTTTCCCAAATTGTCCACTTTGGGATGGAGTTTAAATTAATCTGTGAATGGGTGCTGTGAGAGTGTGTCTGCCCAATGATTGAGCTCCCCTGAGATGTGTATGAGAACCAGTGACATGAGCTGCATCTGGCACCAGAGAAAGGAATGAAGGGTGACATGTGCCTGGATGTAACCAACCATTGCCCTGAAGTAAGTTGCTTCAGGCAAATGTTTTGCCAATAAAGCTGGGGCCCTGTCCAGTAATCTGAGACTGCGTGACCATTGAACACAGTGCTTCAGTCCATTGCTCCAGCTGTTATCCTCGGATCTACCAGAACATTGACCTGAAAAGAGGCTCTTTGTGTGGGAAAGAAACCAGTATTAATGGCACTTGAGGAGACTCTCTTTGCAAAGGAGAATTAGACAGGTTAACCCGGGACAGGTTAACTACCACATCCAGAAACAAGTGGATGGATAGGCATCCTAAGACACTTTCCATCCGTGTTTGCTCTTTGAGGGAAACTTAAATCTTTTAATAGAAGCATTTATGGCAGTGGGGAGGTGGGAAGTTTATCTGTGCACTCATCTGTGTTAGAACTGATGTGGGGCAAACCGAATACCTCTGAATGTGCCATAAAATTGAGCAAAGAAAAGATCTCAATTTTTATTGCAGGGATAAGATGCAATAGCAAAGTTCAGGGAGAACCACTCCAAGATTAACATCTGAGTGAGTGGATGCACGCCAATATCATATGTACTTATGTAAGGGGGAGCAGGCTCATGTACAGATTTCAGTCTCCAATACCATTGGCATGTTTCCATACTTACTCAGAGGTGATAGTGCTTCTAAGTGAAGCCCCTTATGTCAACTGTGATATGTTAAAATGACTGACAGTAAGGGAACTATGTTTTTGCCTTTAGGGTTCATGAATATATATTACGTTGTTACTTACGTATATTGTCATGTTGTATGTTGCTGTGTATTGTTTTCTATGTCTTGTTATGTCGTTATGTTGAATGCATTAAGATTAATCTGTGTTTAGATTCATCCCATCTCACATCTAATGTTGTCTATCAGATTGTACAACTCAACGAACCAGTAATGAATTGCCTAAGGTTTGGCAGGGTCGGGCAGCTGTTATGGCCCCTGAGCAAGTACCTGAAGTCCTGGATATCACTGCCAACAGAGTCCAAAAAACATCCAGGTTACTGTATACACATTCTAATCAAGAAGCCTATGAATCTAATTAAACAGCAATGGTATTTACTGACCCCAAAGTTATGCTATGTGTGTGTGGTCATCAGTGAGACATCTCAGATCGTGAAGGCCATCGGGAAGAATGACTTTCTTCGTCGTCTGGATGAGGAACAGATCAGTATGATGGTGGATCTGATGAAGGTTCTGGACTGCCGTGCGGGCGATGACATCATCAAAGAAGGAACAGAGGGAGACAGCATGTACATTGTTGCTGGTGTGTATTTGTGTGTAAACTACCCATAAAACAATCTCAGGTCTCCACTGAGCCACACCAGCTGAGCAAAATTATAATAATTTGCTCACTGTCATATCAATTCGAATATGTACACAGAAGAAGGTATTTTTGAAGAATGTAACCAAGCAGTTGCGTAACAAGCAGTATAATGAATGCCTTTATTCCTATTAGTGTCAGATAAGCTTACAATTCTTAGTCATGTCAATGTTTAAACTTCCTTTTGCTGCTTGTTGCTTTCTTCATTTTCCTTTTAACCAAAAACTGTTGGGTTTGTCCATACTTGACCCAATGTTGGGTTACAACAACTAAGTTTTTTTTCTGAAGGCAAGATACTAAATAGACATACTGACTTCAGCGAGAGGATTTAAGTATTTATATAGTACACTACCTGACAAAAGTCTTGTCGTCAATCCCAGTTGTAAGAGCAACAAATAATAACTTGACTTCTAGTTGGTCATTTGTGAAAGTGGCAGAAGGTAGATTTTTCGGATGAATCATCTGTTGAACTACATCCCAATCATCACAAATACAGCAGAAGACCTACTGGAACCCGCATGGAGCCAAGATTCTCACAGAAATCAGTCAAGTTTGGTGAAGGAAAAATCATGGTTTGGGGTTACATTCAGTATGGGGGCGTGCGAGAGATCTGCAGAGTGGATGGAAACATCAACAGCCTGAGGTATCAAGACATTTGTGCTGCCCATTACATTACAAACCACAGGAGAGGGCAAATTCTTCAGCAGGATAGCGCTCCTTCTCATACTTCAGCCTCCACATCAAAGTTCCTGAAAGCAAAGAAGGTCAAGGTGCTCCACGATTGGCCAGCCCAGTCACCAGACATGAACATTATTGAGCATGTCTGGGGTAAGATGAAGGAGGAGGCATTGAAGATGAATCCAAAGAATCTTGATGAACTCTGGGAGTCCTGCAAGAACGCTTTCTTTGCCATTCCAGATGACTTTATGAATAAGTGATTTGAGTCATTGCAGAGATGTATGGATGCAGTCCTCCAAGCTCATGGGAGTCATACACAATATTTTTTCTTTTTCCACTGCAGCATGACTTTATATTCTGTACTGGACATTATTTCTGTTCAGTGACAAGACTTTTGTCTAAGCAAAGTCAGACCTTACTGTCCTAATTAAATCATTAAAGATCAAGGCATGATCATATTTTATTGTGGTAAAATAAGCATAATCTAGAGGGCTTTGCCTTTCATATAAGCCACTTCTGATACCAAATGATCAACTAGAAGTTGGACAAAACTTGGATAGGCGACGAGACTTTTGTCAGATAGTGCATATACATCTAATGTTTATTCAAATCATTGGCAGTATATTCAATAAAAACAGTCTTGAGGATAAGTTACAAACCTGCCACAAAGAGCAGGTTCAATTAACTCTGAACTTAAGGTTCAAGAAACTGTAACATCTTATATCAGTTTCTGTGAAGACATGTGCATTC
>CAIGQV010009627.1:2838385-2851536 GCA_903798115.1 Danio jaintianensis
GAGCTGCTCTCATGTTACCTACAGCCCAAAATTGGTGCAAACTAAACAGAAACTTAACAGGCTAGCCAGCTAATCCAGCCTCTAGAGCAAGCTCAGCAGCAACATGAATATAAACCAAGCGGTATTAAAGAGACAGTTCACACAATGGGCACTACTTAAGTCTGCTCGTTCATTCTGGACAGCAGAGGCAGTGACTGTAACAGAGTATATTTTGCAGTATTAAATACACATTATACCAATTTCAACAGGCTCTGAAATCATTTTAAAAAGAACAGACCAAGTATGGCCTTCTCAGCTGCCATAGTTGCAACATTTGCATCATCAGAACAGGGTATTCAACGCACCACTGTTTCTGTCGGGGCTGAATGCAGACCTGGTTTCATCAGCAGATCCTCTATTTGCCTAAATGGCACCATTGATGCAATCCAAGACCTGTGAAGAAATGATGCCAAGGTATCCATAATCCTGGACCAGGCTGTTTCCTGAGCTGATGCTGTGGCGGTCATGGAGGAGTGGAGAGCATGAGACCAATTCCTGAAAGACCACAGTGACAGACGAGTCTTCACATTGATCCCGTGGGCCAGCCTGAACACCCGCCGGTGACCTACTCACACCTGCAGCTTCTCCACGATGGACATCCAGTGTTCTCCAGCCTCCGGAACTTAGACTGCAGCTCCGCACAGGAAGTTTGGCCAGAGGAGAAATGGTTGTGCCCAACTGAGCCTGGTTTCTCTCTAGGTTTTTTTTCTTCACTTTCGTCAATTGGTGAAGTTTGTGCCTCACCACTGTCGCCACTGGCTTGCTTGGTTTGGGACTTGTGGAGATGCACATCGATGGATTTGATGGCTTTCACACTTCCAGCAGTGAAATTTAAACCACACTAAACTGAACTTCAGCTCTGAAAACTGGACTGACACAGTTTCAATTTACTAGAACTTCTATGCTAAGCTGCTTTGACACAATCTACATTGTAAAAGCGCTATAGAAATGAAGATGAATTTAACTGAATTGAATAAATACATGAGTGATTGACTGCTTAGATATTTGCATTAACAAGCAGGTGAAGATATGTAAGAAGCCGGTGGTCTTAATGAAATGTGTGGTGGATCTTTATTTTTTCCTTCAAGAGTTTATTGAATTAAAGCTGTTTTCTAATTTCTCCAATCCTCAAGATTATTTAGCTTGTTCTAAGGGAAAAACTCACTTAATTTTGACTTCTTATTTCTGAAAACAAGACCATAGTTTTTGCTTGTCTAGATAATGCTTCTTTATTTAAGAATTTATAGATATTTGGACTAGAAACAAGACAAAAACTCTACGCATTTTTGCAGTGTGTTTGGTTTTATTCTGTACAGTACGTAAAAACTATTTTGCCATTCAACATAGTAAGCAAATAAGACCAAAAAAAAGCACATTTATGACTACATTCAGTTTGAGGGAAGGAGTGGTTTAGGGTCCCAGTAAACAGGTTTTGACACAATATTCTGTATTTTTTGCTTCTAACAAAGCATGGGATAATAACTTTTCCTTTTTATGCTTGTTTCCCTGCAAGGTGAGATTTCAGGACAATGAAGTAATTGTCAGAGAAGGAGCAGAGGGCAATACTTTCTATATCATTCTCAAAGGAGAGGTAAAAGAGACAATAAAACATTTATTTTATTCATACAGTTGTTTTGCATGTTTAGGTTTAAGGGTATAGTTTTGCTCTTAAATGTCCTCTGGAACACTGATATATCTTTAAGTTTAATGTTGTACATTTATATGAACGTAATGGCATTTAATGAGGTTTAATGTAAATGTGCTTTCATGTGTAAACTAAAAGAAACAGGAATATGCATATGAACCAAACTTCATTGTGAAAGATGGTTTATTTGTGTGTTCACATGTTTGGGCATTTAAAATCATCTAACTTGAACAAAAGAAAGTCCTAAAACCACTGTTTTTGTTCATTTCTCAGGTGTTAGTGACGAAAAAAGTCAACGGACAGCAGAAAACCATTCGTAAAATGGGTGAAGGGGAACACTTCGGAGAACTGGCTCTCATACGGTAACCATGGTCACGGTTACTTAGTACTTAGGCCATTAGCATCACAATATCAGGAATAAATATTTGTTAATCGCTGATCGACTGATTATCAGGCACCTTTGTAAATAATTGAGCCATAAATAGTTCAAGTATAAAGATCTGGTTAAAATGTTGAGTGACGCTGACAGTCTTCTTCTGGTGTGTCAAATGTAGAGAGATCCTCAGGACAGCCACATGCACGGCTGTGGGAGTCGTCATTTGCTTTTCAATCGATAAAGAGTGAGTTTAACCCATAATTTGAACGCATAATTGCCTTGATTTGCTTAATAAAAGCAATATTTTGTCACAGGGTTTTTGAGGAGACCATTCCGTTTGAAAGCCTTGAGCTCCACGATGAGTGAGTTTCCTGCTTTACGACTTGCATCTCATTCATTTTCCTGAGCTTAGTCCCTTTATTTATCAGGGGTCGCCACAGCGGAATGAACCGCCAACTTATCTAGCATATGTTTTACACAGCGGATGCCCTTCCAGCCAAAACCCAGCACTGGGAAACATCCATACACACTCACATTCACACACACTTATACACTACGGACAATGTAGCTTATTCAATTCACCTATAGCGCATGTGTTTGGACTGTGGGGGAAACCGGAGCACCTGGAGGAAACCCACGCCAACACGGGGAGAACATGCAAACTCCACACAGAAACGCCAAATGACTCAGCCGGGGCTCGAGCCAGCGACCTTCTTGCTGTGAGGCGACAGTGCTAACCACTGAGCCACTGCGGTTTTCCATGTTTAATTGAAAACAATGTCGTGTAAATGTGCCCTCAGCTTGAATCTGTCTGCCACCATCGCCACAGTATGTGGTTTGCTGACATGTGCAAGATGTGTTGGGTTTACATATAAGTTTTTCCGTAAACCCCCAAAATTCATATAGATAACTGACTGGTCCAAGTGTGACTTCTGTCAGACAGTAGAACCATTCATTATTATTGGGCATTATTATTCTAGCCTCATGTTTTATTTGTTATGGTACGTTAGCATTTAGCATCATGGGTTTAGGGCATGTTGGAGATGAGAACATATACATTCATTCTTTTTCCTTCGGCTTGATCCCTTTATAAGAACATATTATTGACTGTAATTTTGTTTTTGCAGTGCTAATGTCTCGGAGACTGATGAAAAGCCAGAGAAAGCTCGGTAAGATGTTTTGTTAATATTTTACTTTGAAAAAAATATTGTCTTTAAGCTTGTTTCACATTCATTGCTGTTGAAAAGTGTGGGATGATTGTTATTTTTTAATAGAAATTAAAACTTAAGGTTTCATTCATTAATTTTCCTTCGGCTTAGTCCCTTTATTCATAAGGGGTCGCCACAGTGGAATGAACCACCAACTTATCCAGTATATGTTTTATGCAACGGATGCCCTTGCAGCTGCAACCCAGTACTGGGAAACATCCATACAGACTCATTCACACTCGTACACTACGGCCAATTTAGTTTATTTAATTGACCTATAGCGGACTGTGAGGGAAACCGGAGCAAGGTTCAAGTCTAAAATAATGATGCTTAAAATTCTGCTTGGTCATCCAAAGATTAATTACATTTTGCACTATAAATATATGTTAAAATGTATAAAAGTAATGGTAATATTTAGCAGAATTACTGACTTCGACTGTGTTGTTGATCAAACTAATAATAATGTTATGATCGGCAGACGGGAAGTGCCGTATCAAAGCAAAGGTTGGTCCATTTTATAGTTATGCCATTGCCCTCGCCTCATGTGCCAGGGCAAGCTGTGTCCCCCAGGAGAGAGAGCACACTTAAAAAAAAAAAAAAAGCGGTGCCTCCTTTTCGGCGTGAGTACGCAGCGCCTCTTAACAGATTATGCAGAGCTGCGGGTTGGGCGACACCTAACACATTCACCAGATTTTATAATCCTCGAGTGGAGTCTGTTTCCTCCCGATTACTGGGTCACTCCGGTCGATCGGGACGAAATTAAACTCGGTGTCAAAAACGCTTGCTCCCTAACCCGGAGATGCGTGCGCCTTTTTTATTCTGCTAGTAAGTTTCCCGCTTGGCGAACCCTAGAGAATTCCTCCGAGGCCTCCAGCACCCGACTCAGCGGAGGAGCCGGGTGCCTGGCTCAGTGTGATGTCTGGTATGCCCACTCTTGGTCCTCCCACATGCTGAGGTTCGGTGCCAGCTATGCGCGGTCCCCGGTGGTGATCCCATATGCTTATTCAGCCACGGAGTGTTCCCCCTGACCAGGCGGACCCGTGTCCTCCCTACCCGCTAACCAGCTTATCATATGTAGCACTCCCCCTCCATAGGGCTAGTCCATATGTCCTTATTGCCTTCAAGTCTCCCCTCTTGGGTAGCAGGTGGCCTCCGCAGCGTCCTCCCCCTTCGGGGACTGGCACGCTTAACCAACGTACTGTCGTATTTATAAAATCCCTAGACTATATTAGCTAGGTAAAAGCACATTACGACCCCCGATTTAAATTCTAATTATTCCCATGTAATGGTAATTAAGGGCCTAGGGGACGTTGGAAGGTTGCGCTCTTGGTGATGCTTGGCAAACTTCACATCAGGAGCGTGACTGGCTTAGCTGCTGTGGCGTTTTCCATACAGTCTCCCATAGTCTGTTCCAGACGCACGTTGAAGTTCCCGTATGAAGGGGAACGTCCTGGTTACGTCCGTAACCCACGTTCCCCGAATAAGGGAACGGAGACGTGCGTCTCCACTGCCACAGCAGCTGAGTCTCCAGCTGATTAGCTGAGTGATCGGCTCTTCAGCAGGCAAATTCTGAGGCTCACTCCGCAGCGTGCAGCTTATATAGCACTGATAGCTCATTGCTGCCAGCTGTGGAGCAGAGCTCTGCCAATGCAATTTGGCATTTCATTGGCCCGTTTTCTTACTCTTCAGAGTGATTGGTCGTCTGACGTACTCCCATAGTCTGTTCCAGACGCACGTCTCCGTTCCCTTATTCGGGGAACGTGGGTTACGGACGTAACCAGGCCGTTTCACTAAAAACTCATTTAAACATAAAATTACTGATCCCAAACTTTTAACAATAATATTAAAGGGATAGTTCACCCAAACATTTAAATTGTCATCGTTTACTCACTATTTACCTGTTCAAAACCTATTTAAATGTCTCTTTCTTCTGTTGAACATAAAGAAGATGTTTTGAAGAAAGATGAAAACCTGTAACCATTGACTTTCATAGTATTTGTTGTTCCTACGATGGAAGTCAATGGTTACAGGCTTTTCAGTTTTCTTCAAAATATCATCTTTAGTCTTTGACAGAATAAAGAAACTCATAAAGGTTTAAAACCACACGAGAGTGAGTACATGATGAGTGTATACAATTTGGGGGTGAACTATCCCTTTAAGTACTGTCATAATAATGTTATGTGAAATATTTATATATAATTCAATGGTTTGTATGAATCCAGGATTTCCTAACCATAGCACAGAAATGATAGTATATCATGTTGTAATTTCTGTTTGATTCTATCATTGAATTTTTGCTGTCTCCAGGCCGGAAACATCTCTAAAGCTGAAAGATCTCGTCCCTGTTCTGTACCAGGAGGGAAGTTATCAAGGAGATCCCGTCACTCTTGGAATCGGCGGTTTTGGGAAAGTGGAGCTGGTATGACAGAAAAGCTCAGATTGGAGACTTTGGCCCGTAACATGCACTTGGCGAAATGTATCTTTTTCATGTCCTGCGCCCCGTTATTTAAATAGCAAATGCATTTGGATCCATTTGTACACCCGTGTGTGTAGAGGTCTGAAAAGGAGGTGTGTAGTGCCCCATTCACACGGGGTGTCAGCGGCAACTCTTCCCATTTGCTTTGAATGGGTGACGTCAAGCATTGCCGAACTAAATTGTGGATCCATCGGCGCCACTTCAATGGTGTTGCTCACTGCAGAAGTTGAGAGTTTCTCAACTTTTCAAGCGCCAACGAAAGCGTCAGCCAATTAGATCACTTTATGCAAATACCCCAGCTCAGACAGTATGTCACGATCACCAGCGATCCAGCCTGTGCAGATCGCTGGTAAACACACCGTATCGCTAACGGACTGCAAATCCGCCATTTCATGGACTACAAGATCCAGTCATGCACCACACACACACAGATGATCCTGATCATGACTGATTGCATACACACAGCTGGAGGATTGTCACAGACTGATTACATGGTCTATTTAAGCAGCACAAACACACACATTGTTGCTGAGTCTTGCTAGCTGTATAGTAAACATTATGACGCGTTTCCCTTGTCTTGCCGTGTACCGACCTCGTTTTGTTTTGTTTGTTTGTTTATTCCTGTCAGCCTTTGACCATCTGCCTGTTTATTGACTACGACTCTGGGTTGCCTGTGTTTATCTGTTTGCCCCTGTCGTCCATTGCTTGCCTGACTATTCCTAATAAACCTGCGTTTGCATCTGCACCCTTGTTGTCAGGGTCCTATTCCCATTACACAGTAGCCGATTGCAGACTAATTTCATTGGCTGATGCTGCTATGACGAACACATCAGCCCTAACTTCAGACACGCCCTCCGTCAAGCGTTGACGCTGAAGGGTGTCAATAGGGCGTTAAGGTGCATTGTTGGTGCATTGCTATTTTGAGGGAACTGAAATGGACCATGCCATTAAGCAAATAAAAACTGCTCAATGGCAATGAGCATGTTAGTTATATGCATCGATTACACTGCTTATAACACACACAGGGATGCGCAGCAGCACAGAAATGAAAAAGATTAATGTAAAAGATTATTATTTTCTACATAAATATAAAAACCGCTGCCTCCTCCACGTCAGGGGGGCTTTGAATCCAGCTCGTTCAGTTGATGGTCTTTAACCTCGCGCACAAGCAGATCTGTTTCCTCTGCAGTGAAGCCTTCAGTTTTTCCGCTTACAAAGTGCACCATGTAAACGGCAAATTTGTCATGGCGCTACCACAACTCACTCTTAAAGGTAATGGGAGATGAGGTGATGCTCCAAAACACACCCATAACTCATTAAGAGAATGAGGACAACTCTATTAGAGTATGTGCTGGGTGCGCCGACTGTTTTTCCTATCCTTAAAATAGCCAAAGTCAATTCACACACTCCCTATGCAGTGTGCTTTAGGCTATGAAGTGAGTATTGTCGAGTATGGTTACCCATACTTAAAATACTCTAAAATTTGGAAGTACACACACACACAAGTGAGAAGTGAGAGCACACACACACATACAGTGAGCATACACCTAGAGCAGTGGGCAGCTATTGCTTCCATAAGGAATTAGGTGCCTTGCTCAAGCGAACCAGGAATTGAAGCAAACCATTCGATTACAAGTCTAACAACCTAACCATTAGGCCACAACTGCCCTCATTCAAATCTTTTTTTTTTTTTGTTGTCAAGTTCTGAATTGAAATTGGAGTCGTTATTAATATCTTTGCTTGTTTGTATACCAGGTAACCACCCTGGAGCACAGAAAGTACTTTGCTATGAAGAAGATCAGTAAACAGCATGTTGTCGCGAAGAAGCAGGAAGCGCACATTCTCCTAGAAAAGAAGATTCTCCAGGCTATCCGATGTGATTTCATTGTCAGGTTTGTGCTTCTGCCTCTAGTCATATCCGTTCCAGCTGTTAGCGGATTGGTCACAGTATAATCTAGTGTCTGATTGTCGCCTCTGGCACAGGCTGCATGCTGCCTTCAAAGATTCTCGCTACGTCTACATGATAATGGAGTTTTGTCCTGGTGGGGAAATCTGGACCAAACTGAAAGAAGCGTGAGTTATTAATGAGTGTGTGATGTTTGCGATCCCTATTACAGAAGTTAGCAGAAAAACCCTGGCAACCACATTAAAATGCCCTGACAGCCACTATTAGTGAAACCCTCACAAATAACCACACATTGGCAATGTTTTTCTTCCTCGTTTGGTTTGAAATATGAATATAGCTGATCATTAATTAGAATCCATTTTCAGTCTGTATAAAGTCAACTCTTTGTTCTCTAATTAGCGCTGTGTGAAAATAGGGTTTTGTTTTGTCATGTTGCAGAGGACGCTTTGAGGAGAAAATAGCTGTGTTCATAACAGCGTGTGTGGTTGAAGCCTATGCATACCTCCATAACAAAGGGATCCTGTACCGAGACCTGAAACCAGAAAACCTCATGCTGGACTCCAAAGGATATGTCAAACTGGTAAAAAAAAAAAAAAAAAAAAAGAGGTCACACTTTATTTTGATGGTCCGTTTGTTAAAATTACACTGCATCTACATGCCAACTAATTCTCATTAGATTATAAGTAGACTGTTAGGTTGGCGTTGGGGTTAGTATAAGTTGACATATACTTGCAAAGTTTCTTACAGTCAAGTAAATGTCTGTTGAGGGAGCAGTATCAGCAGATATTAAGCAGACAGTCTACTAATACTCAAATGGACCATCAAAATAAAGTGTTACCAAAAAAGAAAAGCAAATTAAATAAACATAAATGATTGCACTTTGCCCCGCTCCCTCCTCTTGTCATATCCATCTGCAGTGCCTATAAAACACCATCGTGTTTGTTCACCATCCTTTTAATGTGATTGCAGCTTTCAACAGTGACTTCTAAAAAAATGCCTTTCTGTTTTTCGTAAATAGCACAATTACAGCTCTGTACACTGATAAGCTGTTAATAAAATTGTGATCATTTGTCACCGTGACAATTCAATACGCCTACTTAAAAATGAAAACTCTCACGCTGCCACACATTAAGTCTGTGTCTATGCTAATCTGAAAACATTGGAAAACAGGGCTTTCATTTCCATGTAGATTTGACAATTATTTACATATTATATTTCATTTGTGTTATATAGAATTATTTATATCTAAATAAGATATAATGGCGCAGTGGGTAGCGATGTCGCCTCACAGCAAGAAGGTCGCTGGTTCGAGCCTCGGCTGGGTCAGTTGGCATTTCTGTGTGGAGTTTGCATGTTCTCCCCGTGTTGGCGTGGGTTTCCTACGGGTGCTCCGGTTTCCCCCACAAGTCCAAACACATGCGCTATAGGTGAATTGGGTAAGCTAAATTGTCTGTAGTGTATGTCTGTGAATGGGAGTGTATGGATGTTTCCCAGTGATGGGTTGCAGCTGGAAGGGCATCCTCTGCGTAAAACATATGCTGGATAAGTTGGCGGTTCATTCCGCTGTGGCGACCCCAGATTAATAAAGGGACTAAGCCGAAAAGAAAATGAATGAAGGAATGAATTAACTTTTTTTTTTCCAAATATATACATGCATGTACAGCAGGGAAAATAAGTATTGAACACGTCACCATTTTTCTCAGAAAACATATTTCTAAAGGTGCTGTTGACTTGTTCACCAGATGTTGGTAACAACCAAAGAAATCCATATATGCAAAGAAAACAAATCTAATTAGTTTACAAATTAAACTAATTTATTCAAATTAACTAACTAATTTAATTAAATTAATTTCTGTGTAATGAAATGAAACAGGGAAAAAGTATTGAACACATGAAGAAAGGGAGGTGTAGTTCGTCAGGGAAAGCCCAGACAGCAGCTGAAATCTCTCAGTAGTTCTTCAGCAACCCTCTGCCCTTCCTCAGTGTAAATGAATATCAGCTGCTTCAGTCCAACATCTACATTAGCAGGAGGATGAAGATGAAACCAGGGTGGACATTTCAGCAAGACAATGATCCCAAACACAGCCAAGGAAACTCTCAGATGCTTTCAGATAAAGAAAATCAAGCTGTAGAACGGCACAGCCAATCACCTGACTCCAATCCAATATAGAATACAAAATAAAGCTCAGATCTGATAGACGAGACCCACAGAACTAGGGTTGGGTACCTATGCATCCGGTATGCACCGGACCAAATCAGTATATGAATTTCTGTGCCTTACAAAGACGTAAGAAGCATCAAGCGGTGCACCAAAGCACACACAAGTACGCGTTGTGTCACACCATCTTTATACATTTAATTCTAAACATTTAATTCATATTTTCATTCAATACCTCAGTTTGTGACGGGGCATGAACAATATGTTCCTGAATGAAAGTGAAAGTGGCAAACTGCCATTAAAGTCGAAAAATTTAAAATGAAACTTCGGAGGAAACGTTGGATAGCATGGTGATGCAACAACGTTAATCGATCTGTTCCCTGATTTTGTTGACAGCCTTTCCTAATGCAAATCTTGCATTCATGCTAACAAACAAATGATCAAAAGAAATATATTAATGCAATTCAAATATATAAAATATGAATTGATGTATACATTAAACTTTAATTATATTCTTCAATTAAAACGATATATGTAACATATATTGTTTTTAGGTTGCGTTGGAAAGTGACCAAAATCCGACATCTGTCCAACGTTGGACACTGATGTCGGTCTGACGTTGGGTTCTGACGTCAATGCAATTTTCATTTCCAAACAAAATGCAACGTTCCCATGACGTTGGGGTACAACCTCAATCTGACGTCTGAATCTTTTCCTGTTGTGTTGTGTCTGGTGCAAACAGACAAATTCCTTGTAACTGGAATCTTTTTGTAGTTTCGTGTTTTTCAACATAGGCTCATTCTGAAAACGTAGCCCTATATACATTTCTGGAGATTGTGAATTATGTAGCCAGAGGTACGTATGGCTGCATTTTGTCTTTAAAAGGAACTCTACGGGGCGGTATGATACCGTTCCATTTCGCGCTTGCCAGCTGACCGCTTACCTCTATATGGATGGCTTTCCCGCTGTTACCAGTTTATCCAGTGGCCCGCTGCGTACGTCAGCGGACTTGAGACACAGAGAGTAGTTTAATCCGGCGAATAACGGTTCCAGAAAGTAGGTAAGACAAAAAGCCAAAAAATAAAATAAACAAATAAATAACAGGGTGAGAATGTGGTAAAATCTGAAAATGTGGTAAAAAATCAGGTGAGGGATTTTCTTTTTCTGGATTGCTTTTGAAAAAACTGTTGGTTGGGTTTAGAGAAGTGGGTGGGCGCTGGTCAATCGGTGCTATTGAAAACACTATCGGTTGGGTTTAGGGAAGGAGAAGGGTGGGTCAGTCGATCGGTTAGTCAGTCAACAGCGACCTCTGGTGGATTTCCGCAAGAACAGCAGGCATGAATAGCATTCGCGAGAGAAATTTGAGATCTCAAGAAGCATACACAGCGTCCTCTGGTGGATTCGCGAAAACAAAAACTGCAAAAAAATGTACCTCCTGGGATGTATTTGGTGCTCTGCAGAAATGTATATAGGTCTACATTTCAGAATGAGCCTGGGTCAGTGTTTTTAGGATTTACAATATATGCTGCTTGGCTAATGTTTACCTTTTGTAAAATTTATCTGGATGACGTGGATTTTTATTACTCTGAATCTGAGTCTCATTTCGGAGGCTGCTACTGTCCTCCTGAGGTCACATTTTGCACACATTGAGACAGCCTTCAAGACAAATGAAATAATGGTCAATTTTCCACCAAGGCAACACTGAGTGCTGAAATATAAATAGGCAAACTGGCAGTGGGCTGGTTATAGAGAACAAAACAAAGACAGACTCCCACATGGAACGCATATTCTCAAAGCAGAATATCTGGCTTAAGCATTGTTTTTCAGATAAACATGTTCACTTAACATGTTTCTTAAATATCTGCAAACATATTGTGGTA
This sequence comes from Danio jaintianensis, assembly GCA_903798115.1. Classification (NCBI taxonomy): domain Eukaryota; kingdom Metazoa; phylum Chordata; class Actinopteri; order Cypriniformes; family Danionidae; genus Danio; species Danio jaintianensis. Next base: position 2,850,074 of record CAIGQV010009627.1, read on the forward strand.
TTTCTATGAAGAGTTAAAAACTCACATACAGCACCATAATTTAAAACAGTAAAGCTGGACATGAATATTCTGTCAATAGGTCAGTATAAGACACTTTCAGTAAAATAGATCTGATGCTGTAACACAGTCAAGTGCAGTAAAGTCAATATCAGTATACATCTTTCAAACGTGATTTCTTTTAACCTGTTGGTGCTATTTATACCCCCCTTTTTGGTATTTGTTTAATTTCAGGTTGATTTTGGTTTCGCAAAAGAGCTTTCTCGAGGTGAAAAGACATACTCGTTTTGCGGTACACCCGAGTATATCTCTCCAGAGATCATTCAGAACCAGGGCCATGACATTGCTGCTGACTTCTGGTCGCTTGGTGTTCTCATCTATGAGCTACTTGTGGGCAGGTAATGAAGTTTCCTCACACGTTGTTTTCCGTCATTGTGCTGCAACAGTAAATTGTCTGTTTCACCAGTTCACCATCAAGCTCTGAGGGGTTGAGGGGGTTGTTATACAAATTGAATCATTATAAATAGTAAGTAGAGTGTTTTAAACATCATTATGTGACAATGACACACGGTTCACTCTTTAATTTGCTCTTGCAATTATTCTTTCCGAAATCTCTAATCTTCTCTTGCAAAGTGATTTACTACTTGCAATGATACCAGCCTGTGTTTTGTCTATGAGTGGATAAATGCATCCAAGAATGGATATCTGTCAAAGAAGAACTGCAGAAAATGCTGTGCTGTTTTGCACATTTTTAAGAACGCAATAAGCTTAGTTTTTCCATGTGCTACTGCATGTGTTTGCTGTTGTTTCTTCATGCAAATTTTTAAAGGGATGGTTCACCTAAAAAAATGATACTTGTTTCAAACATTTATGACTTTCTTTTGTCTGTTGAACACAAAAGAAGAATAAACATTGACTTCCATAGCATTTGTTTTTCCTACTATGAAAGTCAATGGAAGGCTTTCTTCAAAATATCTCCTTTTGTGTTCAACAGAAGAAAGAAACTCATAAAGATTAAATAACCACTTGAGGGAGAGTAAACGGTGAGTACATTTTTATTTTTGGGTAAACTATCCCCATATGTATATATATCCTAATGCTGTGTTCACACCAGATGCGCTATTCGTGACTAAATAGACGCGTCAACATTTTGAGTTTACTCGATTCATCCGCGTGCCATATTCACTTCACAATAGACACGTATTCACATCATGGGCAGGGCCTCTGTCTGTTCGGTGACTCTAGTTTCATTGCTAAATGGCTAACATGGATTGAGAGAGTAGCTGTGCTTTATGTGCTTTAGGGAGGCTGAAAAACAGCGTAGATTTGTGTGGGGCAAAACTGAACACTCTCTGTCTGTACCCTGATTGCTCCGCTGATGGTCTACGCTTATGGCATCTGCCTGGATTTAGATTTTCTTGAGGTATCAAGACATTTGTGCTGCCCATTACATTACAAACCACAGG
>CAIGQV010009627.1:2851936-2878221 GCA_903798115.1 Danio jaintianensis
CCCTTCTCCAGTTCAGAGCCACAGAAGATCTACGCCAAAATCTTGGACGGTGTGCTGAATTTCCCTTCATTTATGGGTGAAGGTGCCAAATCTATCATCAGTAAATTGTGCAGGTGATCTATAACGAAGGTTATGCCTTATTCTGTTTCAAATAATTAATCTTTTTGGTCTTTATTTTATTTTAATATTCCCACTGAAGGTTATTTAGGTATTTACAATGTAATTTTTCTGCAGGCTACGTCCTGGACAGCGTTTGGGCAATACAAAAAATGGAATCAAAGATGTGCGACATCACAGGTGACCTTTATTAACTAGTAGTGATGTTTTTATGCACTTAACACACTGGTCTGACAACAGTTCTGCTGTGTATCTCTGATACAACAAACAACAGTGTTTCATTTTTAAATGATTCTGCATTTTGAACGAATCGTGTGAACCAGTGAGTCAATTGCCCACAGTCCTGAATGAAGAAATAACTAAATGCCCCCTTTACTTCGATTAATGCACATGAGCTTGAAAGCAAAATGATTAGCCCTCCTGTGATATTATTTTTTTTTGTCAAATATTAAAGTCCTGTTCAACTGAGCAAGGATATTTTTCACAGTATTTCCTTTTATATATATATTTGTTCTGAAGAAAGCCCTATTTTATTTGTTTGACTGGAAGTAGTTAAAAAGTAGTTGTCAAATAAAAAAAAGTAGGTAAATATTATTTGTACCCTTAAGAATAGTTTTTTCAATTGCCTACAGTCAATTGAAAAATGACCAATGACAAGCCTTGTCCAATGACTTGCCTAAATTAACCTAACTTAGCAAGTAAACCTAATTAACCACTTTAAACTAGACTACTAGTATCTTCCAAAATAACTAGTAAAGTTATGTATATATGTCTTCATGGCTAAGACAAAATATAATAGTTATTAGAAATTAATTATTAAAACTATTATGTTTAAAAATGGCGGCACGGTGGCTCAGTGGTTGTCGATAGTGTTTTCAACTGTCGCCTCACAGCAAGAAGGTCGCTGGTTCGAGTGCCAGCTGGGTCAGAGTTTGCATGTTCTGTGTGGAGTTTGCATGTTCTCCCTGTGTTGGCGTGGGTTTCCTCCGGATGCTCCGGTTTCCCCCACAGTCCAAACACATGCGCTATAGGTGAATTGAATAAACTAAACTGGCCGTAGTGTATGAGTGTGTGTGTGTGTTAATGCGTGTGTATGGGTGTTTCCCAGTACTGGGTTGCGGCTGGAAGGGCATCCGCTGTGTAAAACATATGCTGGAATAGTTGGCGGTTCATTCCGCTGTGGCGACCCCTGATGAATAAGAGACTAAGCCCAAGGAAAATGAATGAATGAATGAATGAGTGTTTAAAAATGTTGAAAAAAAAAGATCTTTAAGCACCACTTATTTGACAAATAATTAAAAAATAAATAAATATATATATGTATGCATGTATGTATATGTGTGTGTGTGTATATATATGTATATGTGTGTGTATATAGACCGTTTTTGTCATCTTTTATTATCATTTTTGAAACTACAAAGTTCTTTGTCACTAAACTGTGTCAGAACAAATTCATCTTGATAATGTCAGATAGCATTAACAGACAGATACAGTGTGCAATGAAATACAATCAACCAAAAAATAATTCATTCAACTGTTATTATGACAATATTTTACGCAGCTGTCAATACTTTCTCCTTAATATCAGTCTAAAAGGCTTTGTGAAACCACATGAAAAAAGACACGCACGCGCACACACACACAATTACAGTATCCTTAAGTTGGGCTAGGCATATTTATTTTAATAGATACTAAAAGCTACAAAACAGCCAAGCATTCAGTGCGATTGGTGGTTGTGTACAAGTTGTGTTTACTAATGACAATTTTTTTCCTCAATTATTTCTCAGGTGGTTTAACAGCATTAACTGGCATAAATTAAGAATGGGGCAGCTGGAGGCACCGACGATTCGGCTCATAAGAAAGGTCAAATTTCACATCATAATATTTATTTCGCAATCATACATTATCTATATATATATATATTAGGGGTGTAATGGTACATGTACTCCTAAACAGTCACAGTTTACGGTTAGGTTCACGCATTCAACAAATACAGATTCAACAAATACAGTCAGTCCAGATGCGCCAATCACTTTAATTATTCTGAAAAGACTACAGCAGTGCAACAACTTAGCAGCAATTTAAAAAGAACGCATCTTTGCATCTGAAAACGAAATGGTCAGAATGGTCAGAAATGGTTCCACCATGTTGCTGTTGTCATGTCAACTTGCTACCGTCAACAGAAGCTCACAACGATTGTTTGGTCCACTGCTCTGGAACTGACATTCATGAACACCACTGCGTGTGAAAGGTGAAGTAGTTTTATCATCTTGACTCTGTGTCTAAAAACGAGGTGCTCAAGTGCGAGGGTGCTGCAGAAGACGCAAGTGTGTAATGGTCTTGTTAAGATTTTGTCTCATCTCGGGTGCATTTAAGGCAGTCTGAGTCCTTTCTCCATACACACACACAAAAGACTGAACAGTTGTTGTCCACTGTAGCCGCTGTTATGATGGACACAGTGCTAGACTTTTCATTAAATGAGATTTCAGTTTTGAAGCCTACTGAATCGATGCGCAATTACTGTTTTTCCGCTGTTTTAGGAGAGGGTTGGGCTTAAGCTTTGAAAGTTTAATACTTTCTACTAGGAGACCAAAGACTCCTAATTACATAAACTATTTTTCATTATTCTATTTATTTTGGATGACAAGAAGCTCTTCAGTTCTGAAGCTGATTGAGACCAAACACTTCTGCATGTTCAAAAGAAACATAAAAAAACGAGCACTGGGCATTTGTTACTATTCAACACAGGCTCATTCTGAAAGCGTAGCCCTATATACGTTTCTGGAGATCGTGAATTATGTAGCCAGAGGTACGTATGGTTGCATTTTGTCTTGAAAACGAATGGGGGTTCGAGTCCGGCGAAGAATGGTTCCAGAAAGCAAGTTGTCAGGATTCTGCCACTTCGGTCTTGTTAATTCTTGTTTTGGTGGCAGAATCCAGACACTAGTCTTGTCATGTCTTGTATGTTATACTTGGCTCGAGCACTCATATTTCCCTTGTCATTGTATGAGCGCCATCTTGGCTGCGATCGGGCAGTGCGTGCTCCCGCTTTATGCAGACATGCTCGGGGTGTGCACTCTCGTCCTGGTGTTTGTGTTTGTTCTGTCTGCAGCGTGGTGTCTAGTTGGTTTCGGTTTGCGCTGGGGTGGAACATGCACGTTGCCTACACGGTGAGTTTTTATTTATCGTGTGCTCGTGTCTTGCGTTCAGTCTTTTGTAGGTGTTGTGTTTAGCATGTGGTTCATGTTTACATGCGCCGCTTGCTTTAGTATTGTTTCATGTGAACATGCGGTTAATGAGTTCTCTCATTGGCTGCGTGTTCTGGTCACGTTTTATGTGAGCACATGGCTTGTGTTGTTTCTTTGTGTCATGTGCTCTGCCGTGTATTGTCTAGTCCCACCCTCCTTGTTAACCCATTATTATTATAGGGGTTATAGTCTCCTCTTGTCCTCCAAGTCTCCTCTTGTCTGCTGTTCTGTGCCAGTTCGTCGTCGATTATTGCCTTGTCCTGTCGTGTACAGCCCTGATCCCTGCCAGCCTGCCCAGTCACGTTTGTTTGTTTGTTTTGTTAATGTTTTCCCCCTCGGGGTTGTTTTAGTTGTCTTTTTCTTATTTTAATTTTTATTATTAATAAACCCATCTTCTGTTGCATTTGAGTCCTCGCTCCCTCATCCTTCCTGAGAACCGTGACACAGGTAAGACAAAAACAGAAGCCAAAAAATAAAACAAACAAGTAAATAACAGGGTGAGAATGTGGTAAAATCTGAAAACGTGGTAAAAATCAGGCGAGGGCTTTTCTTTTTTTGGATTGCTTTTTAAAACTGTCGGTTGGGTTTAGGGAAGGAGGAGGGTGGGTCAGTCGATCAGTCAGTCAGTCGACAGCAGCCTCTAGTGGATTTACGCTAGAACAGTAGGGCCCAAATGGCATTCGCGAGAGAAATTTGAGATCCTAAAAAGTGTACACAGCGACCTCTGGTGGATTCACGAAAATAAAAACTACAAAAAAACGTACCTCCTGGGACGTGTTTGGCGCTCTCCAGAAATGTATATAGGGGTACGTTTTCAGAAGGAGCTTGGGTTGTTATTATTCCTGTTGTAACAAACCCTTTGACCCCAAAACCAAGGTACGTACCAAAACGTGACTTCTGTGTATCGTTACACCCCTAATATATACCTTTTCCAACATCTGGTCTCAATTGTCTTCTGCACTGTAAAAAATATCCGTAAATTAGCAGTTTTCTGTATTTTGTGATTTATGTTTTTATTTTTTTCCCGTTTTTTTTTTAATGCTTTTGAGTTGCATTATGGGACCTTGATCTTTCTTCCAACCACGTTTAACCTTGAAATGATGGAAAAAAAGTGACTTTTATGAACATTTGTAATAGTTTAGAGTGCTATATCGTCTGGGTTGGTGTTGTATATTATGCTGCAAAAACCTTGTAATAAACCGCCAGTACATTTTCTGTTATTTTACAGACTTATTTCTCTATATATTATTTCTTATACATTATATTATTTCAAACTACTAAAATGTCAATAAAAGTCACTTTGTTAAACTGTAGAGTTGAATTTTCAACATCAAAAGTCGACAGAGCAGAGATCAACATCCCGTAATGCAATTTACAGCCGGAAATAAACAGATAACACTTGTGAATCACAAAATACGGAAACTATTCATTAACAGATATTTTTGACAGAGTATGGTATAACATTCAAAACTCTAAATTATCCCTGCATGACAAGTTCTAAAAGGTCTGTTTCATTAATTGTGTGTTTACGGTTTACAGGGTCCCTGCTATATAAACTTCGACCGCTTTCCTTATGACAAGACCCAAGCAGAGGAGGAATTCTCAGGCTGGGATTGTGATTTCTGAACAACTGCAAAGTCTTAAGATCTCTGCCATATCTCACATTCTCAGGTTATCTCATGTTTAATGCCCATACCAGCATATCTTAAGGGAAGATAAGAACTTTCTGACGATATGTATGGTATATGATTGAACTTTAGTTTCTTTACGCAAAGAGAAAGTAAAAAAAACCTCGTGAGGTTTCAAATGCTCATTTCAAATATATTCGTTTTACTCTGAAGTGATTTCAGACACTGTGATTCATAGGAACTCGAGAAAACTAGAGCCAACTTTGCACTAGAAACAGTAAAAATTATCATTATTTTTCAATTGAATGTAAAAATAAACATTGGTATTTGTCTCCTTTGTCGTCAACTGTACCTTATGTACATGCACTTGTCAGACCGTTCATGTTTAGGCCAATCAGTCAGATTATAATGTAAATTCCTGCTTTACTTTATTTACTTGTTTAATGAGCCAAAATGTTATATATAAAATGTCACTAGTAACTGGATGTTAAGACTTTTATTTGTAATTTATTTTCTAATTTGTTTTTGTGGCAACCACAAAGCTGTTCGTTTGTAAGTCAAAGGACTGTGATGTCATTGTGGTTTTGTACTTTTATTGTTCATGTATTATAATAAAGAATTATAGTAAAAAATAATTATAACTGTTATTAAACAATGTCTTTCCCTGTGATGGGTTGCAGCTGGAAGGGCATCCGCTGCGTAAAACATATGCTGGATAAGTTGGTGGTTCATTCTGCTGTGGCAACCCCAGATTAATAAAGGGACTAAGCCGAAAAGAAAATGAATTAATGAATGAATTAAACAATGCCCTTTTTACAGGGCCCTATGACAACATTCTTGGAAGGGGCCGAGCAGGGGGCGGGGGTGTTGGGATCACGGACGAAAGTAAAGAGCATGTGGGGGTGTGATATTGAGAATTGAACTCAGGTCGCCGTGAACACCTCAGTGTTATGTGTCGACACTCTAACTTCTCGGCTACTGGTGCAGACTAATCACAGGACTTTTTAATATAACGTTCAAAATGTTGGTTGTAATGATATAATATAATATTCATTCATTTTCTTTTCGACTTAGTCCCTTTACTAATCTGGGACGTCACAATAAACCACCAACTTATCCAGCACATGTTCTAAGCAGCTGCAACTCATCACTGGGAAACACCCATACACTCTCATTCACACACATACACTATGGACAATTTAGCTTACCCAATTCACCTATACCGCATGTGTTTGGACTGTGGGGGAAACCGGAGCACCCAGAGGAAACCCACGCCAACACGGGGAAAACATGCAAACTCCACACAGAAATGCCAACTGACCCAGCCGAGGCTCGAACCAGCGACCTTCTTGCTGTGAGGTGATCGTGCTACCCACTGTGCCACCATGACGCCCCTATAATATAATATAATATAATATAGGGATAAAGTACATCCAGGAGGTTGTTCTCACTGATTGGTACACAGCTGTCTGGAATACTCTATTCTGATCTACTCTATTCTTATTCCAAGGTATGTTATAACCAGTTAACAACCTCTGAATAACCCTGGTTCATCCGAGAACGTCGCCAGGTTATTATATGCTCCATCAGGTTCACTATGCTGGTTAATTTTCTGTCAGCTTTGCATTTATGACTCAGAACAATGGTTTGTGTCTAATTTCTATGTTTTGTGGCAAGTAGCCATGTAATATGTATAAAGTATAAAGTACACCCAGGACGGTTGTTTTCACTGAATAAAGCCTTTCAGTCAAAGATAAGGATAAGGTAAGGATAATGCTTACCTTAATTTTTGGTATTCTTTCACTGATGAGAAGTTCACATAAAAAAAATTTCACAACTTACTATAAATGCAGATAATAATATGGCCGCCAATGTGACAACATGATCTTTTTCCTGGAAACAACTAAAACGTTAGTTCTGCCATTTTCGATAATACAATTACACTCACCGGCCACTTTATTAGGTACACCTTACTAGTACCGGGTTGGACCTCCTTTTGCCTTCAGAACTGCCTTAATCCTTCGTGGCATAGATTCAACAAGGTACTGGAAATATTCCTCAGAGATTTTGGTCCATATTGACATGATAGCATCACGCAGTTGCTGCAGATTTGTTGGCTGCACATCCATGATGCCAATCTCCACATCTTAAAGGTGCTCTATTGGATTGAGATCTGGTGACTGTGGAGGCCATTTGAGTACAGTGAACTCATTGTCATGATCAAGAAACCAGTCTGAGATGATTCGCGCTTTATGACATGGCGTGTTATCCTGCTGGAAGTAGCCATCAGAAGATGGGTACACTGTGGTCATAAAGGGATGGACATGGTCAGCAACACTACTCAGGTAGACTGTGGCGTTGACACGATGCTCAATTGGTACTAATGGGCCCAAAGTGTGCCAAGAAAATATCCCCCACACCATTACACCACCACCACCAGCCTGAACCGTTGATACAAGGCAGGATGGAACCATGCTTTCATTCTGTTGACGCCAAAATCTGACCCTACCATCTGAATGTGGCAGCAGAAATCGAGACTCATCAGACCAGGCAACGTTTTTCCAATCTTCTATTGTCCAATGTTGGTGAGCCTGTGTGAATTGTAGCCTCAGTTTCCTGTTCTTAGCTGACAGGAGTGACACCCAGTGTGGTCTTCTGCTGCTGTAGCCCATCTGCCTCAAGGTTGGACGTGTTGTGCGTTCAGAGATGCTCTTCTGCATACCTCGGTTGTAACGAGTGGTTATTTGAGTTACTGTTGCCTTTCTATCAGCTGGAACCAGTCTGGCCATTCTCTTCTGACCTCTGGCATCAACAAGGCATTTGAGCCCACAGAACTGCCGCTCACTGGATATTTTCTCTTTTTCGGACCATTCTCTGTAAACCCTAGAGATGGTTGTGCGTGAAGATCCCAGTAGATCAGCGGTTTCTGAAATACTCAGACCAGCCCGTCTGGCACCAACAACCATGCCACGTTCAAAGTCACTTAAATCACCTTTCTTCCCCATTCTGATGCTCGCTTTGAACTGCAGCAGATCGTCTTGACCATGTCTATATGCCTAAATCATTTTGTGAGCAAAATCGTCTGTGATAACACATTAGCACAGTTCACAAACACTCTTTGGATAGGGATTCATAAAGATACACAAAAAATCATAAGTCCAAGGCACTCGAAAAGTAGGTGAAAAAGTTGAAAGAACTTTGAACGAATTGTTTTAAAGAATTCAGTAGCTCACTCATTATGACTTGCCACCACCTACAGGTGGTATTACTACATAATAATAGTAACAAGTGAGCACATTAGAGGAACTGATAGATAGTAGAAACAGTACAAATAAACATACTCATTTGTAAATGTTTATATTAATTGTGTTTTTGTATGCATCAATGTCCAGTTTTTTTTTTTTTTTTTCCCTCTAAATTAATGATGTATATATAACATTCATGTGATGTTTTGAGATTTGCAGATATGATGGCTCGTCATAAAATCAGTGATTACTTAAAGCGAATTTACACGGAGGAAAGTCATGTGAGCAGGCGAATGTGCAGACTCCATCTGATAATTACAGGCAATTTAAAAGTAATTCTATATATTTTTTGTGAAAGTGTGGTCACAAGAAGATGTGGAAATAACTAGTGAAGGAGAGGATCTTGTGAAAAAGGTGTTAATGCGATGCTGTTTATGTGATTTTTAATGGCTTATTATATCATCACAGATTACTGCAAAAGCACAGAGCCAGTGGTTTTGACCCTCCGTGGCTTAACAAATTTACCTGGCTCAGACATAATGAGGAGGGCATGACATCTTATCTATGTCAAAAGCATTATATCCGTACAATGCTGCTTTCTTCTAGCTTTGAGAGACAGCCATTCACAAACTACAGGCTGGATGTAGTGCAGTGTTAAGAGATGACATCTGTTCATAAAGTGGCATGAGAAAAAGAAACGCATTAGAGATGGTAGAGTAGCACTTTTAAAAAAAAAGCTTCAAATGATTAAAAATATAGTAATCATAGTGCAAAGAGTTTTCACATTTCCCATCCTTTGTTTTCCTGCTGGGGAAACAAGGGGAAAAAAAGTTTCTGTGAAGCAATTATTTTTAAGCTTATTAACGTGAAAGAGCATCTGTCACCTCATTTTTCGTTTCCGACGAATGAAGAATCTCTAAGTTACATGGATGCACCATAAATGCTCATCTCATCATGCGCTGATTGTGATTATTCATTTAACTCTGGATAATTAACGGATTGTGGTCTGTATGGACGATGACAGGAATTAAACTGCCCCCAACATAAACATCAAAGTTCTTTAGTGCCAATAGTAGTGCTAAGGTTTCCTTCTCTATAGTGGAATAGTTTAATTGATGACGATTAAATGATAACTGACATCAGCACCCTCCTGTAAAAGAACAGCTCCTGCTCCGACGGCACTACCATCCACCTCCAGCTGAAATGCAAGGGACACATTTGGAGCAGAGAGAGCAGGAGCACTGCAAAGAAGTGATTTCACAGACAAAAAGGACTGGTCGCAGTCAATAACTAAGCTCAAACTTTGGGCTACTCAATCTGGTTGAAAAGTTTTTTGACATGGTAGTACCTACCATGCCAAGAAATCTACACAGTTCCTGTCTTATAGTAGGCAGGGGTTACTTCAGTACCACAGAGATTTTGACATCTAACGGTTTCTCCAACTCATTACCCACTTGTTTACCTAAACAGATAACAGAAGCTCTTGTAAGTCGAAGATGCAAATGCACTTAGGGAATGTCCAAATACACTTTTGCTATTTTATGAAAAATGGTCAGTGCGCCCGGTGCATGGTCTAAAAGGGTTGTGCTTATTCTCTTAATTAGTTATGGGTGTATTTTGGGCAAAGCTTCCATTAAACCAATCAGAGTCTCGCATGGCGTATTGTTATTTACATGGTGGTTTGTGTAAGCGTAAAACCTGAACACTTCAGTAGTGAGGAAACGGAGTTTAAAGCATGTGAGCAGATCATCTATGGAACGAGCCGGATTCATCGAAGCCCCCTGAGGTCAAGAAGGGGTGGGAGGAGATAGCGACGATATCCTCATCTTCTGCCATCGCAACAGGTGAGCAATGAAAGAAAGGTACAATGATGTCAGGACATGGGGAAAAACAAACTCGCCGCTAATAAAAAACATCAAGTGACCATGGCAGGAGGACCACCTACAGCCACTTTGGACCCAACGTCAGCAGAGGACATCACTGTCATCAGTGCTGAAAGCATTGAGGGATTTGGTTGTTTAGAGGTGGACGTCCAAGGTAATGCATTGTTAATGAACCAACATAAATAAAAGTAAAAACAATTTGTACAAAACATTCAATGTTCCTATGAATATATTTTATTTAACAAGCAACAATCATAAAGTGAATTAACTTGATTTTATGCAGCTCCGCTGGCTGAAGATTGTGCAGCTGGGCCCAGTAGGCGGGGGCAGGGGGTAGCCGTGGAGGAAGAAGAGACTGTGGAACAACCATCATCAAGGTTGAGAGGAGAGGCAAGGTGACCCAGAGCTTGACGCAAGAACATCAACCAGGAGGACCACCCATTCCTGGCACTTGGACGCATTGCGGATATTGTGGGAAGTCTCGCTGAGGTAGTTCACTGCAAAATATCATAGACATCTCCTCCATCCACCGGACCTTCTCTGTCCACCAGATCGATGACCACACAAAGCTGTCTTGAACCCTCCCGTTGCCCATTCCGCCGTGGAACTCCACGACTGTGAACATGATAATTCCAGGATAAACCAGCATTATTTAAAGGTTGTTATCTGATTATAACATACCTTGGTTTAAACCGTCACAACTGCGAACACTGATTAATTTAGTTAAAGAGACATCCAAGACGTATGGCAATGTTATGAAAAACACAACATGCCACAAAGAATGCTCCGACTTTGAGGACTGTACTGTAATGTTCCCCCTGACTTGTTTAAACACCCGAAGTGCATTTTTACTATGCCTAATGTTCATTCAATGACAGCTCGTGCTTTCATGTGTTTTCAATAATAAAAAAAAATCACTCACTGTTGCATACAGTGTAATCAGCCATGTTTTTAATGGATAGCTTTTTTCCCCTAACAGCCACTTGTCCACTAAAACCCACGGCGAGCTCCACAGGCTGCTACTTGTGACAGCAAAGCCATTTCACAAAAGCTTATCAACTTTGCTCTTCATTGCCTCTCCCTTACTTACCTGACAGCGATAGGCATACTGTTTGATTGGTAACACATCACCAACATTAATATCATGCGCGAGGACATTTATTCCATGGGGCACATCACTAAATAAGTCTGAGAAACTCTCCAGCAGATTCTTTATGTCCTGCACCTTGTCAGGTGACAAATAAGAGATCTGAGAGGTCAGGAACAGTTTAGAATTTTTTCATTCGTCTGCCATCTAAAACCTCAATCAGCATATTCAAGTCATCTTCCACATCCTATAGAGGTAAAGTGTGAGTAAAGAAAGACACAGTTGCCGATTCACCTACAGAAACATCAAAAACCTTGTCATCAGCAGAGTCTATGGACCAGAATACCGGTCAGAGCAGACCCAGGGGAAGGAATTAAAATCAGAACTTTCTCACTGAGCTGAAAATTACGTACAACTGCCTTTTGGTCATAGTAGCATTTCATTTTCTGCTGAGAAAAGGAAAAAGCTTCCCTGATGAAAGTACAAGTTTCAGGTACAAGAGACAAAGTCAATAACATATTAGTCCTTTCAGAAGAACTGGTACCAAGTAATTCCTCCTTTAACATTTTCATTGGCCCCTGAACCTCATGACCGAACCTTAATTCTGATAGGCTAAAACCCAATGAATCCTGCTGTGCTTTGCGCACTGCAAATAAAAGAAACAGAACTCCTTTGTCTCATTCATTTCCCATCTTGACACCACGCTTACGAAGTTCAGATTACTGCAGAAGTCTGGGGTGGACATTTCCTGGTGGCCTGATGGTCAATCTGGCCTGCCACCGTGAATCTTACCGATCGCCGCACCCAACCCTAATCCCGCCTCCTGCTGCCCCCCATCCCCCGAAAAGAAAGTTTCAGCCCTGATTTGTTTAAACAATCTTTAGCAACCTAAAGGTTGTGAATAATTTCATTTAAGCTTTTGTGACAGATGGCATTTATATTCCTTAAAAGAATCGCTTTTGTGAGCGGCTCGAATGGCTCGCCTAGGGCAGGTATTGGACAAAGAGGAGCAGGTGGCACAGATTGATTAGGCTTACCACTAACTTGAAAGACTTGACAGGATTTACAATATTCGGCAATGTCCGATTTTAACCCTGGCCAAAAAAAATGCTGAAGCACCAGATGGCAAGTTTTGTTAATTCAGAGATTAGGTGCCAAACTTAGCACAGACTGTAGAAATTTATCCTTATAACATTTATCCTCCTTCTCAGCACTCAGCGTATTACTCCATTTTTGCATTGGCACTGCATCTTTCCAAACTAATTTTGATCTCCCGGCGAAGGCAAACTAATCTCAGCACTTGCACAACATTTCTGTGATGCTGGATCGTTTCTCTGCACATCAGTCAAAGCTTCATGAGTTATTGGCAAATCGTTACCAAGATCGAAAGGAACAAAGTCGTCATTTGATCTTTAACCACAGATTTTGGAAATTAATCATTTCCTAAAATCTGGGAGAAAATAGTCATTAAGAAACATCCTCTCTGAACAATCACATTTTGTTTGTGCTCGAGTGGTAACGACAATATTAGAGAAAACTCTTGGCACAGTATCAACAAGTAAATCAAGCTGCAATTTGCTATAAGGGACATCAGTCACCTGCAAAGCAGACACAACTTTACTACCAGCAATATCATTCCCCATGTGAAATCAATTCCTTTTACTGGTAAAGATGAGCGCACTGCTACCTCAAAGCAGCCAGACACCAATTCAGGCATTACTCATACATGGTGCAAAGGAACAGTTATAAACCTTATTTCAGTGCCCTGCACAATCATACATAATACCGGCGAGAATGTAGAGAATTTATCCCCTGTCAAACAGTAATCTATAGACCTTAAACTGAAAAGTTGGTCACACTGGGCAGAGACTCTGGATTGAAGTCCATCTGGGGCAGAAGCTCTGAGTTTATGTCCATCTTAGAAAATGAAGCAAACCCTAAACTGTGGAACTAGATTTTTATTGAAAGCCCAAATCTTCTGCTGCTGGATATGAGTTGGCATTTGGATTATATAATGCAGAGTCACGAGTCACAAGATCCAAGTGCAGCATTTATTAGCACAGCAATACTAAACAATGTAATCCAATTGACAAGGTGGCAGACAAAAGGCAAAAAGATCCAAAAATATAATCCATTAGACAAGGGGAAAGGAGTGGAAAAAACAGGCATAATCCAAAAACAGGCAGGCACAAAAGGTCACACCTAGGATGCAAGATGCTACAAAATAGCAACAAGAAACAAGACAAAAAAACACAGTGTAGATGGAAAAAAATCCAAACTTTGGCATAAAACAGATGTATAAAGGCAGTAAGAAAGTGGATAACAACAAACAGATGATACCAATGAGACAATAATGAGTGCAATTGGCAGATGGGAAGTGAAGTCCAAAAACATAAAAGTAAGTCTCAACCCAGACTCATTCTGAAAACGCACCCCTATATACATTCCTGTAGAGCGCCGAATACGTCCCAGGAGGTCTGTTTTTTTTGCAGTTTTTGTTTTCGCGAATCCACCAGAGGCCGCTGTGTACGCTTTTTCAGATCTCAAATTTCTCTTGCGAGTGCCAATCACGCATGCTCTTCTTGCATAAATCCACCAGAGGCCGCTGTTGACTGACTAACCAATCGACTGACCCACCCTCCTCTTTCCCTAAACCCAACCAATGGTGTTTTCAAAAGCACCGATTGACCCGCCCACCCACTTCCCTAAACCCAACTGACAGTGTTTTCAAAAGTAATCCAGAAAAAGAAAAGCCCTCGTTACCACGTTTTCAGATCTTACCACATTCTCACCCTGTTATTTACTTGTTTATTTTATTTCTTGGCTTCTGTTTTTGTCTTACCTGCTTTCTGGAACCGTTCTTCGCCGGACTTGAATCCCGTCGTCGCGGTCAACTCCTCTCTATGCATCAAGCCTGTCGACGTACATGGCGAGCCACTGGACAAACTGGTAACAGCGGGAAAGCCGTCCATACGGAGGTAAGCGGTCAGCTGGTAAGTGTGAAATGGAACGGCGTCATACCGCCCCGTAGCGTTCGTTTTAAAGACAAAATGCAGCTATATAGCTCCGGCTACATAATTCGCGATCTCCAGAAATGTATATAGGGCTACATTTTCAGAATGAGCCTATGTTGAAAAGTCTATAAGGGGACACTGCAGCAGGTTGTGACACCCTCAGGAGCACACAGTGACAATAAATACAATTCTGTTTTAATCAAATTATTTATTAATACCCTTTGAAAACTGCTTAGATTAGCTTAGAATAAAACAAGCTAATATTTAAATCTCCTTACACAATAAAAAATGATCATCTGTGACCAAAACATTCCAGATTAATAACATGGTATTATTCAGACTTGTTGACTAAAAGTGGCGCTGATATAACTGCTAAAATGATATATACAAATATGTATGTGTGTGTGTAGCTATATCTCAAACAGTAGATTAATAGCATCATTCACTATTCAGCCTCTGAAACTTAAAATAATTTGAAACATGCAAGTAGCAACATGCACACATTCCAATAACCCTGATTTGGACAGAATCTGCTTCACAAACAGTAAAAATGCTTTATTTTAAATCCAAGAGCCTAAAGATCTTTGAAAAAGACAATTGCTTTCTTAGGGTGTACTCACACTATGCTATCCGAACTGTGCCCAGGCATGTTTCCCGGTTCGTTTGACAAGTGTGAGTGCTCCGAATCGGGCCAGGCGCAGTTCAGTTGGCCAGCCCTGGCCCGGTTGGAAGAGGTGTGCCAGAGCACCGGTCAGTTGGGCTTTGGCGCGGTAAGCTTGTAGTGTGAGTGCAAAGCGTGCCTGAGCCCGAAACTGAAGACGCAACGTCACTTTTAAGGGACTGTTTCAAATGGATTTAATAATCATTCTTACTTTTCAATGAGCACGAACTGTCATAGTTTATTAAAGACGCAAACCCCTCGCTGCACGTCAGCTGCACCTTCAGCAAACCTCCTAATACGTGCAGCACGAGGACTTTTTTTGATAATTTATGAGCGTCAAAAGTTGTGGATCTGTTCCGCAAAACATTTGACTGCGTGTCAATGCACTCTAAACTACTAAAACGATTTAATTAAAGCAATCGCCACTGTACGGAGTGAGAGCGCTTCTCTTCCTGTTAAATTGAACAGTCGCATCATCGATGACGTAAGAGTGCTCAGGTTCGGAAGGCAAACGGCAGTATGAGTGCAGGCCATCGGGGGAGAGGGGAGGGGGGACAATCGTGCTTCGGCATGGTTTAAGGCAACTGTACCTAATGTGAGCACGCCCTTACAGTATTTGTGTTATGCAAAACAGCACAGGCTACCCCTTTACAGTCAAACGAAGAACTTTGCCTTCAAGACAATGCACAAACTTGTTAGAGAGAAAGAGAAAGCGTGAAAACACAATGCATTTGTAAACACTTTCAGTTGTGAGTCTACTACAAGAGAAAAAAACAACAGTTCCAGATACCTTTACCAGTGACACCTCTGGAACTCATCTAAGGACACGTTTAATCTGTAAACATTCTTATGTCTGTCTTGTCTGTATCTCTTTATTCCCTGAAGAGTGTCAAGTGGGTACAAGAAATACAAAATTTACAGTCATGGCTTGGCAAACATGGCAGTCCTCAGAGCGGTGCTGGTGGCTTATAATGTGTCTCAGATCTCCATAGCAACTGCAATCTCTGCTTCTCAGTATAGCATTGTGGATGTCAGAGGTTACAGTGCTCGAGAATAATAATTATAATAAGCTGAGCTGTAATCAGGCAGCATTAAATACATTCCAATTACATTTCAATTTCAAACGAAGCATGTTTTGTTAAGCAGCGACTGTTTTCGAAACTGATAAAAAGGTATTCAGTTCAACTTTATTTTAAGCTGTCCTTGTTACAGTATAACTATTGGTTTAACTACGGTGTAATATTAATTAACTACATGTACTTACTGTATGATTAGGGTTAGGATGAAGTTTGGGTTTAGTTGCATGTAACTAAAGGTAATTACTATAGTAAGTACATGGAATATGTGTAACACCTTAAAATAAAGTTTTACCAAACATTTTTGTACAGCAATTAAATATGCTGACATTGTATTCTGAAGCATCATGCGTCAAAGAAGGCAGGGGTAATGGTGCTAACAATTGAATGTTTCATAATATTGACTTTGTACAGCATTTTTGAATAAATAAATGAGGTCTTTGTTTTTCTTATGCTCACTATCTTACAAGTTCCAAGCTTTTGATTGGCTTTGTATTGTATATCAGTGTATTAGGAGGAAAAAAACACACATCTTTAGTCTGTTTCAAATGTGGGTCCTCAGACAATGTCAAAACAGCTTCAGTTGATTATATACTGGAGGGTCTTCAGGGTTGCTATGGGAAACAGTAATTAACCATGAACCGATGACACCTGTTTCCAGTTAACTGCGAATCACAAGGAGCAACATCATCTGAGAAGAGTGAGAATGTTCTCCAATTACTCTCCTCAAGTGCCCCTTCATAATGGCTGCACTGGAAAAGGTCAATGGTTTGAGCTGCTCTAATCTGCATATGTTGAGACTGTGCATACTGTACCCACTAACCACATATAAGCTACTATCATTTTGAAGCCTACTTTATTCCTAACATAATTACTATGCAGAAACATTGAGTGGAAGGACCACCAAAACAATGTTGTGAGCAGTCTTAGAAGGATCAAACATTTGCATGGAACTAAACCAGGGGTGTCAATCTCAGTTCCTGGAGGGCCACAGCCCTGCACAGTTTAGTTCCAACCCTGCTTCAACACACTGACCTGTAGGTTTCAAACAAGCCTGAAGGACTCAATTTGTTTGATCAGGGGCCTCATTTATAAAACTTTCTTACGCACTGATTTGATCTTAGAGTGTTCGGACGATCAAATCCACGTCAAAGTACAGATTTATAAAAACCGTCTTTGACGTGGAAAAGTACTTATCTCCACGTCATCTAATGCCTGGTATTTCAGATAGTTCAACGCACGGGCAAGGAATTTCAGATCAGCACATTTTTTCTTCACCTCTGGCAGGGTCCTTTGTTTTCCCCCAACCTCATTTACAGCCTGGGTAACCGCTTGCCAGGCCACATACTTTGACTTGGTAGTGACACCACCAGACAAACTTCCAAATAACACCTTTCCCCGCATCTGTAGCTCCATCAACAAAACGTCAATTTCAGCCTCACTATAATTAGATTTCTTGCGCTCCTTTTTACTTGCCATTGTCACAGAGTTTTTGCTTTAGGAATGAGCTCATTTTATATGTTAATTAATTAAGCAGGGGCGTTTCGACGGCGGAACATTCAGCTGCACACAATTCCACGATCATTTGTGATTTATAACCGAATGACTGGCGTACGCATGGATTTCATGCTTACGTTCGTTTTCTCTGAATCGCTCTTACGATCAAATCAGAAAAGTTCTTAGATAAAATCAAGGATGGTTTCTACGCAAGTCTTTATAAATGAGGCCCCAGGTGTCATTAGGTTTAATTAGGGTTGGAGCTAAACTGTGCAGAGCTGCGGCCCTCCAGGAACTGAGTTTGACACCTGTGAACTAAATCTTTATGCTCCTCTGCAGCTTTCATCATGCACATCTTAAGAGGCCAATTGACCCATCTCTGGCAGTTTGATTGACAGGTGATCTGGCCAATCATAACATGATTTTCTGTGCCCCCATCACTTTCTGCTATTTTGTGTGACAGATGTTGTAGTAGAGTAACATTTGCAATTATCATGAAAAATAATGAAAATGTGCTCCTATTGGACTCGCAATGTAGGCAGCAGTTACCCAGAAAGGCTGGGGCAGGGGCACTGGGGGACGGTTAGGGGCTAGAGTTGTATTGCGGACGAAGTTGTGAGGGGGGTGGGTCGTGGACAAAAGTGAAGAGCAGGGGGTGGGTGGGGTTGTTAGGGGCCCCCTAATAGTAACTCCTGGTGCCCCTAAAGTGCGTGGGCCCTTAAAATCATCCACTGCGCCGCCCGGCCTGCCTAACATGGAGAGGCAAATTATTCCAAAGTTTTGGGGCAACCACTGCAAAAGCACGGTCCCCCATGGTTTTTAACCTTGTCCATGAAACAGCCAAAAGTAACTGACCAGCACATGTAAGGTTTACATCTAAGTAAATAAACATTGCCTTGACTTGACAAAACTGTAATGCATCAATGTCAAGTCAATGTCTTGTTCAAGATATCACCTCATTCACATGTTTGTTAATTATGTTTAGGGATTCATATGTAACATTTGAATTATAATCAAATGATCCGAACTTCCTATCACTATACTTGTAGGCTGTCTTCCATCTTTTTTTTTTTAATTTCCAGTTACTCTCACATCATAAATTAATAAAGTGTAAAGCGTGCCTATGGATATGAACCTCGTATACATATTGCAGACCTTCATGTCTGCTTCTATCTGAAATCAGTCTGTAATTTTCCAGAAATTATTCACTATTTCTCTGGGGAGTGCACAAATTTGAGCTGCATATGAAAAGCTTGTCGGACATAGAGAAGACAGGAAGGTTTGCGAAGGGGTCAATTACCTGATCCAAAAAAGCTATCATATTTCAAAGGTAGTCAATAAAGTATTATAAATTCTTTAGGGAGTGGGATAGTTCTTGTGGGATAGTTCTACAGATAAATTGAGATGCTAACCTGTTTCCATAGCTGAAATCTCAGTTTCCAGTTGTTCAATGACATCTCAGTTTCAGTGCATTTTTAAAAATGTAGCTTAAATTTTTACTATAAATCATTAGTGCTTACGAATGTCTGTTCTCTTGAAACAGAATTTGATATGCCAAGATGACTTAACAAGCAGACAGTAAGAACACAAGAAAAAGTAGTTGTCATGCAGAACATTTAAAATAAGGATGTGCCAAACTGATGCTTTACTGCTGTAATAAATACTTGCAGAGTTAAAAGTATTATTGATTATAAAGGGAGTGATGTAGTTTTGTTCCATCACAACATGCCACTCTGTCTTACGCAATCTCTTTGGTTCTTTTTTTAGATATGCAATTTGAACAAGCAAACAATAAACTGGACTGTTGATGATGTGACTTAATTGTCATAAAAGGTTACACATTGGTTGTTCACGTCAATATTGACCCACTGTAGGATGTGATTTGGAAAGTCCACAATTTCTGATCTGAGGTTACATTCTTGACATCATCCCATGAAACACCAATGTTCTTCTGGTCTGCTTGGAATGTCTTTCTCTGTATTTCTTGCTCTTCCCTGTCTACTGCATCTCTGTGAAAGTGTCAACTTCACAGCTGTCTTTGGGGTGGCAATGTTCAGCGAGGTGCACCCTTCACAGTTTATGATAGCAGTTGAGTCACACACCTCCTAAAGATCTCTTCATTCATTCATTAGTTTGTGTAGGACAACCTGAGTGCCCTCATGTGGTACTGTTGTTGGAACATGTTGATTTTCTGGCCAAACTTCACCATCAGTTTTCATTATTTGCTGGTGTAAATTGTAACTGGCAAACTGGTGTTGATCAGCCTACACTTAATCACTGCATTAATGACCCAAGTAGTTCAGATAGGATGCATACTCCACTGGAAAACCACAGATATGACATTATATCCCAGCATTTCTTATTATTTTCTTAGATACATTTTAATGCTGTATCTCAGAAGGGATAATGACTTGAGAGTCCTGAGGCATTGATTTATGAGTGCCACTGGTATACTTTTCCTTCACAAGAAGTTTGGCTTTGATTTGCAAAAAGAATTTAAAGTGATGGACTCTTGAAGCTCGAAGTGAGCACTGTTCCAATAGGTCCAGGTCAACCATAATTTGGCCATGTCATCAGAAAGTGTGAGCTATGGCTTCAGTAACCCCCTAATGACTTTAAGGAATTAATGTGCCACAGCTCAAAAGTCAAAGATTTATATTTTTGAGTAATCATACATACTGGCTGATTGAAATACTACATTACTGGGTAAGACCTTGTGACAAAGTTGATAGCCACTTGGCGACTTCTCTGGATTTTTTCGATGGTGGTAAGGCCCCGTCTCCTGCTCCTCCCAATCCTGGTGGATGGCAGCATGTCTCCGCGTCTGGTGAATGTGGTTGCTCTTTCGTCCCCTCACAGACGGCAGCCAACCCTCCAGGTTGTGGTGGATGGCGGCGAGTTCCATCCTCCCAGCAGCAAGCTCCTCCAGTGCTGGCCTCGAGCATCTACGCCGGCAGAACTTGCTACTCCAGCTTGATGGCACCGCAAACTTCCCTCAGCGGCGAGGGCTTTCTGACAGCATGTTCCTGCTTCCTCCTGGATTTCGGCACCACTGTAACAAAGTTGATAGCCAACTGGCCATCAGGAAGGAGGCGGAGAACCGACGAACTTTTAAATAATTTTAATAATGAAAAATAAAACAGACAAACTGCTGCTGCTGCCTCTGACACCGCCGGAGCTGCCAGAGCCTACAGGACCCAGAGCCAGCACCTCCAGATCTAGTGCCGCTGGAGCCTTTAGATCCAGAGCCTCCAGACCCTGAGCCATCGGAGCCACCAGATCAAGTGTCTCCAAACCCAGATCCAGACCCATCAGAGCCTCCAGATGCAGAGCTGTTGGAGCATCTAGATCCTCCAGGTGCACTACCGTCAAAGCCTCCAGACCCAGAGCTATCGGAGCCTCCAGATCCAGTTCTAGAACTGCCTGATCCAGCGCAATCAGAGCCTTGAGATCCAGAGAATTTGGAGATTCCAAATCCAGTTCCGAAACCGCCTTTTGCTCTACGACAAAGGCTTTTCTCTGCTCGATGACCCAATCCTGCCTCTGTTTTATGGACCTGGCCCACCATACCATGTCCACCTCTGCTCTACCTCCTTTCAGGATTCTGATTTTATAGCATCTGGAAGCCGCTCCTTGTGGAGGGGCTATTTTTCACAGTCACCAGCTGCAGTACCCATGAGTGCCCTTGCTGCCTGCCCTGATGTTTGCCTGTATTTTGGATCACTCTTTTGGATTTGCAAAACAGATGAAAAGATTACTGCTGGCAGTAGCTGTGGCTATGATCGTTAAGTTAGTAAACCAGTATTAAGATTTTTCAAAGGTTTCTGTCTCATCTTGACATTGAGTGGATTTCTAATTAAATGTAGTACTATTTAGTAGTGCATAAGTTGTAACTTAGTGTCCCTTTATGTCACATCTAGGCAACGTATTAACTTACACACTGCTTGTGCAACCGGCCTTAGAGCACCCACCAGAAATGCACAAAAATCAAGCAGCAAATGAAACTGAGAGATCAGTGTCACATCTTGAAGCTCAACATGCAGTCTGGTAAAGTAGTGAAACAAATTTCTCTCGTTTTGCTCTTGAAAAAACTCTTATTGTTCCTGGTCAAAAATGATCGCAAACAGCCAATGTGCAACCTTTTAAAAAAGAGCTTGGGTTGGTTGAAACAGTAAAGAGAAGATGTCTTCCATTGAAAATAATGACACTGTGGTCGTCTTTTACAGTATGTGCTAATCTCCATTGATATTGATTATTTTTACACGATGGAGTGCAGTGTATATACATTCACTTACCTGTCGTCGATTGTGCCTCATATGGCTGTGGACAATACAAGAAACTGAACTAGGAAATGATCAGCTTATAATGTCAAAGATTTTCCTCACTCCACTGCAGTATATGCCTGCAGATGGGATAGAGTAATACAAAAGACTGGTTCCTTTTGAAAAGTTGTTGTGCCTCAGTTAAGCTGGCAAACCAAAAGTCATGCTTGCAGACATTGTACCTCAACAGAGCTCTCCATTAGCATTCCCATTCATTTCGGTTCCAGCTGTTTGGCTTGCACATGCTGCTGGCATCCAGTAAATGTCACATGAATGTTGTCTATATTATAATAGTCTTGCAGCAGCATCATAAAAAAGACATTCATGCATGTAAAAGCTTTCTAAAAACGTCAATCCTGAATCATCCATAGTATATAAATCCGTAACTATAATTATATAAATTACAAATAGCTCATTATATGTTGCTAACAAAAGTGATTGATTCAGAATGCATTGCTACTACTGCATGGCTGCCAACAGAGAACGATGCTTTTTTGTCCACACAATAGTGTAGTTAGTCATTTCCTTTATCGAAATCTTGCTTGCTTTTGTCTTATCCTCTCTTATTATGGATAATGTTTTTTTCCTCCCTCGGCTTGTCTCTGAAAATCTTTTGTTCCAGTTCATTTTGTTTGTATCCTAGTCATATCCCGATGGTCAGCGTAATCCGGGATGAGGCTGTTGAGGAATAGACTTCCGTTTCTTGCAAATGTGTAGGGATATGCTTCTCTCTCATCTCCAAGGTTGACAGAACGCGCACGCTTCCCTGGTGTCATCTGCTGATTGATAGGAGGGCTGAGATTTATTTCCGCGGACAGTTTGCGTTTTATTGATGTTGCGCGCTGGAATTTGTCATAAATGTCGACACTCAGTCGCCGACGTGTCTCTTTAAACTCCGCGGACACATTAGCAGTCCATTCCGCAGCATGAGCTCGAAACTCTCCTACCTATGACAAAAAAAAATCATATCATAAAAAATTCATTCAAATGTAACTATGGATTTTGATGCATGGCTTTTTATAGTGTTGCCTTGCCCAACTTAGACCTTAACGTACATGTTGACTGTGAACTGCCAAATTACATATATGCTGTTCCATGTATAAAGTAACAGCATATGTGTTTGGAGCAACATGAGGATGAATGATGAAACAGGGAGCAAAACAAAGTTATAAATGTTTAATTTTGACAGTTGCTAGGAGAACTGGAGACACCTGTTGCTTTGAGTGTTTTTTACTTGTCCATATTTGACATAAAACCCTAGTATAAATGTAACATTATATCTTAACAAATAAAATAAACCAATCTGCTTTTTATTTAAGAACAAGGAATCGCAGATCTTGCTTATAATTTCAAGCATCAAATGAATTTCTTGTGATCCATCTGACAGCTGTAATATGACATGGTTTGGGTGATTGTATTAATTGGGAATTAATTAAAGGTGCAGTATGTCAGTGGTTGAACTAGGTATTGCACTCCTGGTTCAAAACAGGCAAGCGCAGATTGCCAGATTGACGATATCAACAGAAGTGTGCCTGACTATTGAGCCTAAAGGCTGATTTCAGTCGTGTTCTAAATAAAAGCAATGGCACGTGATAGAAGGAATATTTTCCCCGTTGTTGTCCTAACCAACACCTGAAATTTATATTTTAGAAACGGCTTCTATTTCTTGCAGCTAAACAACAGGATAAATGACAATGATCACCCCAGGTACACCTCATGTGCTTTATTCAGTGTAAAATGCTAATAATGTGAGTTTGAATGGCATTTTACATGACATTTATTGCCATACTACTGAAAGCAGCAGCAGATAGTTCACCTCAGATCTGGAAAATAAAATAAACCCTTTGAAATTGAACTTTAGAACTGTGACTCAGTGCAAACCAACACATATCAGTGATTCAGCATCTACATTTAATAATGTTAAAGAGGTTTAATGTGCATTAATTAGATCATAAACTTTACCATTTTGTTGGAGTGCAGTGAGTGCACTATTCTGTGCTTCTGAATGGCTGTATTTAAATTTCTGTTGACTCTGGTGCAAACAGCCAAATTGCTTTTTTACTGCAAATCTCGTCACATAGCTTGTTGTTCGGACACAATGTAACCTGCTCACCTAATGTTTACATTTGTAATATTTATATTATTTGCTAATTAATAACCACCTCATGAGGAACTCCGAATCCGCGTCTCATTTTGGAGTCTGCTACTGTCCACCGGAGGTCGCATTTCAGTCGCGGACGCATGCTTTGAGAGCCTTCATGACTGAATGAATGAAATATGCTGTTTTCCATAAAGGCAACCCGGGGTGCTGAAATATAATTGGTTAAACTGGCAGTGGGTGGGTTAAACTGACCAAAACAAAGATAGCCGTTCCGGCACGGAAAGCACATTTTCAAAGCAGAATATTTGACTTTAGCATTGTTTTTCATATAAACTTAGCATGTTTCTTAAATATCTGCAAACATTATGGTATTTTATGAATCTTTAGAAAAGTCAAAAACTTACATAATAGCACCTTTAACAAAGTGTTGGTGTTTCTTACCAGAATAGAGTCAGATGTGATGATGAAATTCATTAAATATATTTTTTTAATGCTTTGATTATTTACATTTATATAGTTCTATATAAATATATTACTACATATGTGTGTATATAATATAGTTCATAGACACTTGAGTGGATGAGTGGAAAGCTTATGGAACTGGAATGACACGAGGGTCAGTAAGTTATAGAACCTTTACTTTTGTCTGAACTAAGCCTTATACAAAATATAAATGATCAGTTTTTATTTAATGTTGACTTTAACGCAGAGGTTGCAAACCCAGTTCCTGGAGATCTACCTTTCTGCAGATTTTCAATCCTGATCAAACATAACTGTCTGTAATTATCAAGTGCTCCTTCAGAACCTAATTAGTTGGTTCAGTTGTGTTTGACCTGAATCTGGGTCTGAACTCTGCAGGATGGTAGATCTCCAGGAACAGGGTTGAGAACGTCTGCTTTAAAGCCTTGCATAGCTATTGAAAGATTCCATAACTTATTGCATTACATGAAAACACACCTCTTCTTTTGTTTTCTTGGATATAACACGAAACCAGTCTCCAATCATACTGAGAACAGCTGCGAAGTACGCTAATCCAATCAAGATCCAGAACCACACCAGGGGCTTGTAGTAGTCCAGGTACTCCAGCTGAGATCCACCTGAAGAACAAGACATGATGCTAGAAGTTGAATTGAAAAGCACATGCAGTCAAAAGTGTCCCGACATAATGCTCACCACTGCTCTCTTCGTGGTGGCGTCGCTCAGCCTCGCCTGCAACGAAATCTCCAAAACCAATGGTTGTCAATGTAATGACGACAAAGTAGATTGACTCCAATGCACTCCAGCCCTCAATGTGTTTGAAGATAACGGCCGGCAGCATGACGAAGAGCAGACAACCAAACAGAATGAAAAGAAGAGTAGAGATCACCCGGATCTTGGTTTGACTCACGTTCCACTTCTGAGGAGAGGAAAAAAAGCACGGATGGAAAGATGGAAGTGTTTACATTAGAGACATTAATTAATAGAAAGATATATAAATTGTTAATCAATCCATGGCTGGACTCTTTGATTCTAAGGCCAGATAATAAAAGGTTTTCAATATGGTACATTAGTTTATTATCTCATCTGAAATAAAACACATATAAACACAATAAAACAATATCTCAAAATCTCAGTAGAGGATCATAAAGAACTTGAGATTTAATAGTGAGAAGTCATCATTGTGGTGAACAGTGTTTGATCTACTTGTGCTCTTTGACACATGAATTCTCATGCCAGTTTCTCTTTGGTTGCTGTAACTGTGATACTATCAGTGTGGATTGTATAAACACAGATCAATGTTAATTTGACGGTCTGGGCTACATGAGCAAAAAATGATCATGATAAAATTGTTTGTGCTAGATATTGATAATTAGCACAAAAAAAGGCTTTAAAGTTTAAAAGCAGATTGTTGCTTCTGAGAGAAAGTAGTAGGAACCAGACAGTTAATTTATTAAACTACTATTTTATTGTCAAAAGATGCCAAAAACATCAAGTAAATAAACATTTCACAAATCCGATTTATAATAATTATAATGATGAATATTTTTAAAACTTGTATTGAGTATATTTAAAATCTTAAAACTGATTTCTTAGTTCCTGCATGTTCTATTGGATGATATCATGAAACATTGTTTTTGTTTCCCCGTTGCCTTCAAGTCACACACATAGTTTGCGCTGCTCATGTAAACCCCGGATGTTTGAAACAGTTGTGATCCTTTTTGTTTATGGAGAATATGAGAGCTCTTAGATTTCATCCAAAAGATCTTATTTATTTTCAAAATATGAAGTATTTAGGGGGTTGGAACAACATGAGGGTGAGAAATTAATAACAGAATTTCCATTTTTTGTGTGAGCTATTCATTTAACACTAATTAACTTGACTAGACTATGTGTGCCTGGGCTACCTAGCCAAATGTCTTAACACTA
>CAIGQV010009627.1:2878231-2890737 GCA_903798115.1 Danio jaintianensis
CTAGCCAAATGTCTTAACACTAGTGTACTAGACTATGTGTGCCTGGGTTAGCCTGCCAAATGGCTTAGCACTAGTGACAAATGATGTGTGCCTGGGCTATCTTACAGACTGGCTGTTACATTTGCTGCAGTGTGTAGTCTGGGTTGTGTATGCACTTCTGTTTGTTACGTATATGTTCCAGGTAAGAATGGTATTGAATGATCTGCCTGCTGCTCTGATAACGTTGGCTGCTGATGCTGGGGCCGCGCCACCAATCGCGTAACGTTTAAAAAGCCGCCTCAAACTTCAATGCCGATCTCTCTAATGGTTTTATTTCTCTCTATGGGACACATGCAAAGGACTAATTTGCAAGAACTTAGATTTTCGTTTTGTTTTGCAATCAATACTGTTGTCAAAATATGAATTGTGTTTGTTTAAATCGCCTAGTTAACTGATACTCTGAGAAACTTAGAGAGTTTGTAGAAGTAAGCAAGTTGCGTGACATACATTTACAACACCCAGGTGAATTTCTGTATTATTTCTTTAGGTTATATATCTTTTTCTTTGATTTAAGCACATTCAACAACCTCCTCACCTTTAGGTTCACCATTTATACATTGTAATTTATTAACTTTCACTGTACAAATTTCTCACTTATTTCTCACAAATTGTCAATTACATTCAGTTTTCCATTTTCCTTCTTGTTGTACACACACAAAATTATTATATGCTACATCATAAAGATACTCCTAGATAATATATTATAATATCATACTAGGGACATAACACTGGCCTAGCACTAAAACCACACACTATTTATATACTTTGTAGCACAAATGTCATGTTGCAGGCTGATAAAAATTAAATAAATTCAACAACCACCTTAGCAAGAATGTCATTGACATACTCTTGTAGATAATTCCATACACAGTGTTAACATGAACGCTCATTGACATCCCCAAAGTGAAACACCAACATAAATATAGACATGTGAGAGAAAACAAAACAGAACAATGCAACAAGGAGCCTAAACACTCATAGTGACCCGTTTGATGTGTTCAAAAGAACCAAGATAGGTAAAAAAAAGGATACTGGATCCTGCCTAATTTCATAGACACACAGCGCTATCCCTTCGCTGCGTTGTGATAACAGATGATCAAACAAAAGCAAACCCGCCATGGCCTCAAATATTGTCTTGCTCTCAACTGCGAGATGAATGAGGTGTTTTAAGTTTCTATGATATAAAAGACAGGATCCGAGACCAAAGATAGCACAACAGCATGTATTGAAATACAATGTTTTATTGGTCTCTGATGCACCATGCGCCAAACACATTTAGCATAACTAAAGGACACCTCCCCCTTTTCCATTTGTGGGGATGAAAAAATTATCTAGTGCAAATGAGCAGCACTGATTAGTTAAGCTAATCAATATCTAAATAATCTAAATAATATAGTTATATATTCCACTCATTATTTTGAACATTTATTGAACGTGTGATATAGTTTTATTGAGAAAAAGCTTTATTGAGATAATTATCAATTATGTTTTATCGCCCAGTCCTAATGTAAAGGCAGCTGTAATTCTGAGGACCTTCAGAACTTTCTTATTTTGTTTTTAAAGATACACTCACCGGCCACTTTTAGGTACACTTTACTAGTACCGGGTTGGACCCCCTTTTGCCTTTAGAACTGCCTTTATCCTTCGTGGCATAGATTCAACAAGGTACTGGAAATATTCCTCAGAGATTTTGGTCCATATTGACATGATAGCATCACACAGTTGCTGCAGATTTGTCGGCTGCACATCCAGTTCCACCACATCCCAAAGGTGCTCTATTGGATTGAGATCTGGTGACTGTGGAGGCCATTTGAGTACAGTGAACTCATTGTCATGTTCAAGAAACCAGTCTGAGATGATTCTTGCTTTATGACATGGCGCGTTCTCCTGCTGGAAGTAGCCATCAGAAGATGGGTACACTGTGGTCATAAAGGCATGGACATGGTCAGCAACAATACTCAGGTAGGCTGTGGCGTTGACACGATGCTCAATTGGTACTAATGGGCCCAAAGTGTGCCAAGAAAATATCCCCCACACCATTACACCACCACCACCAGCCTGAACCGTTGATACAAGGCAGGATGGATCCATGCTTTCATGTTGTTGACGCCAAATTCTGACCCTACCATCCGAATGTCGCAGCAGACATCGAGACTCATCAGACTAGGCAACGTTTTTCCAATCTTCTATTGTCCAATTTTGGTGAGCCTGTGCCAATTGCAGCCTCAGTTTCCTGTTCTTAGATGACAGGAGTGACACCCGGTGTGGTCTTCTGCTGCTGTAGCCCATCTGTCTCAAGGTTGGACATGTTGTGCATTCAGAGATGCTCTTCTGCATACCTCGGTTGTAACGAGTGGTTATTTGAGTTACTGTTGCCTTTCTATCAGCTGGAACCAATCTGGCCATTCTCCTCTGACCCCTGGCATCAACAAGGCATTTGTGCCCACAGAACTGCCGCTCACTGGATATTTTCTCGTTTTCGGACCATTCTATGTAAACCCTAGAGATGGTTGTGCGTGAAGATCCCAGTAGATCAGCGGTTTCTGAAATACTCAGACCAGCCAGTCTGGCACCAACAACCATGCCACGTTCAAAGTCACTTAAATCCCCTTTCTTCCCCATTCTGATGCTTGCTTTGAACTGCAGCAGATCGTCTTGACCATGTCTACATGCCTAAATGCATTAAGTTGCTGCCATGTGATTGGCTGATTAGAAATTTGCAGTAATGAGCAGTTGGACAGGTGTACCTAATATAGTGGCCAGTGAGTGTATACTTAAACTGTCTGTCCTAAGGGGAACCAAAAGTATTTCATTATGGCATTAGGACAGGGAAGTTTTTTTTTTCATTTTTAAAATAAACTGAAGATTCAGGCATTCTGGCTGAAGAGGTAAAGAAATGTGACCTGAACAGACCAAATGAAATCACAGTTAAGTGGAACATCAGCAAGCATCAGGAGCCTCAGTGAACCCGTGCTGCTTTTGATCATGCTGTACAACCATGAAGTCGACAGAGTTAATACAGGAATGCTGAATGTGACTTTATCTGCTGTGAAGGGCTGTGCTAAGTGTGGACAGAGCACGGATGAAAAACTGGAATGGTCTGCAGTGCTCAGAAAATGATGTGACATACAGCCACTCATGCACTTTATGAATCTTCCGAAGAACTGGACAAAGGCAGGAGAATTGAGTTCACTGGGTGAAGTGGCCTCAATGAGAACTGAATATTGTTTACCTGTGTCTTTAAGCATATGTGTTTATTCCAATTTGAGCCAAGCATTTATATTTGTGTCAGATGACCAATGAATGTGTTCAATACCCACCAGGCTCCATTGAATTTCTTTCTTCTCCTTCTTAATTAATTTATTTTTTTAACCCAATCCATAAAAGGACTGCATTCTACAATGGCTTTTGGCCTGTGTAAGCTGTCACAGAAACTCTTTTGAATTCTACTGATAAGCCCAGGGGCGACATGGTGGCTCAGTGGTAAGCATTGTCACCTCACAGCAAGAAAGTTGCAGGTTCGAGTCCCTGCTGGGTCAGTTGGCATTTCTGTGTGGAGTTTGCATGTTCTCCCCGTGTTGGTGTGGATTACCTCTGGGTGCTCCGGTTTCCCCTACAGTCCAAACACATGCACTATAGGTGAATTGAATAAACTAAAATTGTCCGTAGTGTATGAGTGTGAATGAGTGTGTATGGATGTTTCTCAGTACTGGGTTGCAGCTGGAAGGGCATCCGCTGCGTAAAACATATGCTGGATAAGTTGGCGGTTCATTCCGCTGTGGTGAATCCTGATGAATAAAGGGACTAAGCCGAAGGAAAATTAATGATAAGCCTAATGCAGAATCTAAAGCATTTGTCTGCCTGTCTGATTATCAGAGCAAGATTGTGCATAAAATATGGGAAATTAATACCTAAAGGAGGACAACTAAAATTTCTTCAGAACAGAAGATAAAATAAAATATGCTTTTAATTTAATGTGCTTTTTGCACTTTCATCTTCTTTTAGTGTGCAGTGTTCATTTTTGAGCATATAAAAGTCCATTTCCCGCTAACATTTGAGCATTGCAAAGTCACGTCGATCAGCTGGTTTGTCTATAAGCTGACATACGAGCGATCCGCTGATCAATCGCAGCTTTAAAACGCTCCAGTGTCCCTGTACCTGTGGTTACACTCAGTAAACAGCAGTGAGTTCGGTGAAATGATGAGCGTCACGGCCAATCACAGTCATTTCTGTTGAGCACGAGAACACAACGGCAAATCAGCGCTGTTTAAGAACGCGCTCAACAGCGCTCAAATGTTAGCAGGAAATGGAGGTTTTTAAAATTCCAGTATCGATTGGTACCGAATTCCAGTATCGTGCAATCGTTATACAGTACCGTTTTTTGGTTGTTGATAAGAGAACGTACTCAATTTGTCAACTTAGAAATAGTAATAAAAATGCATCGAAGTTCTGTTGTAAATCATAAAAATGTAAAAACAATTTTTTACAGACTTCAATTATCAGTATATAAAATTAGTATAGGGTGACGTGGTGGCGCAGTGGGTAGCGCTGTTGCCTCACAGCAAGAAGGTTGCTGGTTCGAGCTTCGGCTGGGTCAGTTCTGTGTGGAGTTTGCATGTTCTCCCCGTGTTCGTGTGGGTTTCCTCCGGGTGCTCCGGTTTCCCCCACAGTCCAAAGACATGCGCTATAGGTGAATTGGGTAAGCTAAATTGTCCGTAGTGTATGTGTGTGAATAAGAGTGTATGGGTGTTTCCCAGTGATGGTTGCAGCTGGAAGGATCCGCTGTGTAAAACATATGCTAGATAAGTTGGCGGTTCATTCCGCTGTGGCAAACCCAGATTAATAAAGGGACAAAGCCGAAAAGAAAATGAATGAATGAAAGTTTGTATAAATATCAATAATAATAATAAAAAATGCTTTAACTCACATCAATCATAGCCTCCACTTTGGCAATTGCCTTTCCAAAGATTGTTCCGAGCTGGTCTCCCACTCCTGCCAGTAAGAATCCGAACAGAGGAATTCCCAACAAAGCATAAATAATGCAGAAGATGCGTCCAACTTCTGTGTGTGGCGAGATATTCCCAAATCCTGGAGTGAATACAGGTAACAAAACATGTATTTGTCTATCCAAAAACGAGTTGGACTTTATTTTATAGTATGTGGATACTGGGTTATGACTACATGGGTTAAAGTGAAAATTCTGCCATCATTAACTCATCCTTCACATGTTCCAAACCTATTTGAGTTTCTTTATTCTGTATAAGATATTTTGAAGAATGCTGGCAGCTCAAGAGAAAATAACTCATAAAGGATTAAAACTACGTGAGTGAGGGTAATTATATTTTTTCATTTTTGGGTGAACTATCCCTTTAAGATCAGGTTCAGGGGTAGGTTTATGAATTGTACCTAGTTATTACACAGTTCATCTAATATTAATACAATCTAACACCAATACATTATGTATATGCAAAACAGGGATGTAAAATAAAGTGCTACCCAAAATTGAATAAACTTGCAACAAGGCAAGATGTGGTTTTCCAGTTCCAACAAATTCCAGTTCAATTAAAGATCAAACTTGATATAAAAGTTCCTTAAAGTTGCAATATGTAGGATTGACCTAGGTATTGCCGTCCAAATTCAAAATATACGCTTATTTCACACGGCCGCCATTTTAAAGAACGAAAGTGAGGCTGCGGTGGGAAGAACCCCAGAAGTATAGGATCAGCACTGTAAACATTGCAACAACATGCTGTGGACTACAAACCTCCAGCTGTTGCTGTGATTTCAAAATGCAGAAATGGTGTAAACATCACTTTAATATCATTCAGTTCAGTTTAATTTAAACAATTAAAAGCATATTAGGCATCAAACAAAATCACAATCTCTTTAAGAGTAATACGCTTAAGTGTCCTCCTAGGCTTTAGTCCATGGCACCAGGTAAACACTGTGAGCATGCTTCTCTGCTTCAGCCTATGTAACACGGTGAGCGATAAAGCAATGCAGTCCTTTGTAGCACACCCTCGTGTTGTCTGTAATAGTGTTGTCCCGGTACTGAAGTTTTAAAAACATCCATTCCCCGCTAACATTTAAGTATGGGAAGCCAAACAATCCAAATGTAGGAGGAGGCAGCGCGGTTTTACAGTGCTCGTGCTGCGCAGGCATGTCATCTGCGCGGCCCAATGGACCTAGCCGCGCGACCGACTCGACAGCGCAGAGAAGACGTGTTCACTATCGCCACCCAATGGGCAGCGCGGCGCAAACTAATCT
This sequence comes from Danio jaintianensis, assembly GCA_903798115.1. Taxonomy (NCBI): domain Eukaryota; kingdom Metazoa; phylum Chordata; class Actinopteri; order Cypriniformes; family Danionidae; genus Danio; species Danio jaintianensis. The sequence goes on from CAIGQV010009627.1 coordinate 2,884,538, forward strand.
CATCAGCGCTGCGCTGACCAATTTAAACAGCGCAGCGCAATCCAAACATGCACTTAATGTAGCCTACACTAAGAGTCCGCTCACTACTTCGGATCCTTCCAAACATTGGTGCTCTGTCTGCTATGTTTAGGAAATCAGTATGAAATTTATAATACAGCACTACTTATTTGTACTAAACTATGTATCATCACACTACATATAATGAGAATTTACACACACGACACAAGAAATCAGTTACAAACTTTATTTCTATACTGTAATTTTCAAAATCCAGTAGATACATTTGGAATTGTTTTCCAGAGTAATCCATAAACAGTAAATGTAATTCAAGTATTTTATAGAATAAAAACAGTTGTGTTCTCGTTATGTCCTCTGTAAATTGTTAAACAATAAACTACTGAAATTGTTTGTACTTTTAGGCAAATGTAGTTTTTCCACCAGAACAAACAGGTCACTAAAACTGCATTTTAAAAGTTAAAACTATGAATAATGTGAATTTTAGTTAGAGGTGAACTATAGCCTTTGGACAAACAAGGCTACATTTGTAAGGAATAGTTAACCCCAAAATGAAAAATAACCCATGATTCACTCACCCCAAGCAGTCCTAGTTGTATATGACTTTTTTTCAGGCAAACGCAATCAGAGTTGTTAAATAATATTCTGGCTCTTCCCAGCTTTGTAATGCATTAAATAGTACCAGTTTCTGAAGCTCCAAATAGGACATCCTTCTAGCATAAAAGTAATCTTTACAACTTCTGGTAAACCTTATATGGATTTCTTTTATGATGGATGGATGCGCTTTTTGGAGCTTGAAAACCTCTGGTGCTATTCAATGCCATTACAAAGCTAGGAAGAACCAGAAAATGATTTAATATTACACTGATTGTGTTCGGCTAAAACAAATAGTCCTATACAACTAGGATGGCTTGAAGGTGATTTTATGGGATCATTTTCATTTTTGGGGTTAAATAGGTGGCGCTAGCTACACGTCTTCCCTGCGCTGTCGATACGGCCGGGCAGATTACATGTCTGCGCAGCGCGAGCACTGTGAAACCGCGCAGTCTCGTCCTACGTTTGGGTTGTTTGTCAGCGCCGCGCTGCCCATTGGGTGGCGATAGTGAACACGTCTTCTCTGCGCTGTCGAGTCGGTCGCGCGGCTAGGTCCATTGGGCCGCGCAGATGACATGCCTGCGCAGCGCGAGCACTGTAAAACTGCGCTGCCTCCTCCTACATTTGGATTGTTTGGCTTCCCATATTTAAGCGCCGCTGAGCGCGTTCTTAACCAGCTGATTTGTCATTGTGTTCACGTGCTCAACAGAAATGACTGTGATTGGCCGTGAAGGTCATCAGTTCACAGTGCAAACATAGATACACGGACATTGGAGCGTTTTAAAGCCGCGAAGATCAGTCAACTCATCCAGCGGAACGCTCGTCTGTGTTTGCACTCGGTAAACATCATGAAGTGCGGTGAACTGATGACTTTTACGGCCAATCACAGTCATTTCTGTTGAGCACGTGAACACAATGGCAAATCAGCAGTGTTTAAGAACTCCATTAACAGTGCCCTAAATGTTAACGAGAAATGGACGTTTTTTTCAGTATCGTGACAAGTCTAATATAGTGAAAGAATCAGTTCATTAACTTGAGTTTGATAAATGGCATCTAAAACGTGTGTTTGGGAAAGAAAACGTTAGCTAACTAGTGCCATTTCCCTGAACTTAGCTGAAAATGAGGTCTGATATCCCTTTTTATTTTCACCATTCATTCAGAACGGACCTTTGGGTCACTTGGAAGGCGGTGAAATTATAAATTTGTGTCACTTTCTCTTCGCTGATAAGATATACAGCCAGTTACACAACGTTCCTATGTGACTCCAAGCAATACTACCGGGTTTCCGGGCCGCGTGAAATCAATCTATTGGAGTTTTTTTTTTCATCCGGCCCCTCCTCTAACCACTCGACGCAAAGGCAAAAGGGTTGCCAGATTGGTAACACAAACAGATCGTGAGCAAGCCTGATGATCGAGCCTTACACTGTAAGCTGCTCAGACAATGTTTACATTTGTAATATTTACATTATTTCCTAAATAAAAACCATCTCATGTGGGTTTTTATAACTCTAAATCTACATATGCTAGTGTCCTCTGAGGGTCGCATTATCAGCTGCGCCCGCATTTATTGAGGCAGCCTTCATGACTGAAATGAAATACCATGTTTTCTGCCAAGGCAATCCAGGGTGCTGAAATATAATTGGGTATACTGGCAGTGGGGCTGGTTATAGAGGCCAAAACAAAGGTAGACATTCCAACACAGAACGCACATACTCAAAACAGAACAACTGGCTTTAGCATTGTTTTTCAGATAAACAAGAATGTTCAATTAGCATGTTCCTTAAATATCTGCAAACATATCATTGTATTTTTATGCCTTAGAATAGTCAAAACCTTACATACAACACCTTTATTTATCTGACAGACCCTATTTAACTTGCAACCAAACTTTTTCATTAATGTAAATTGTTTAGATTTGATAAGCAACTGTAAGATTCCAGCTGCAGTAACCTAAGCTGCAGAAAAGTGTCTTAGGTGAAGCAAATTCAACCCAATATCATCATATACTGCACAGTAACATGTCTAGAACAGAGTATCAGTAAAAGCATATCTGGACAGCAAAAGCACCTGAAGAAGAAACAGATTCGGCAAGGAGAAATTTTCTTTCTAAATATATAGGTGAGTGCTTTATGTTAAAGGGCACCTATGATGAAAATCATCTTTTGTAAGCTGTTTGGACAGAACTGTGTGTAGGTATAGTGTGTCCACAGTCATATTGGGGTGATATAAAGACAATAAGTCTCTCTTTTTAAATTTCCTGATGTTAAAATAATCCAAATCCCTCCCATTTTGAAGCCGACCGCAACGTGACGTAGGAGTGTGGTTTCCCCGCCCACCGAATTGATTGACAGCTGCTTATTAACATGTCTCCGTAGTAACGCGTATAATCATATCAACAAGACAGGACGTGCGCAAAGCAACGGGGAATAAAAGATCTGTTCAGCTCGCTGTGATCATCAATCATCATCAAATGTGATCAAGAGTGAGTTTCACAAGTTTAACACGTGTTTAAAACAGTGCATGTGTGTAATGAATTACAGCGATTTACTTCAGCTTTACTTTATCACCACAGCCGCGTGTCAGGACAATTATAACAGAAGACGCTTCAATCCCGGGTTGTGGATGTTAAATCAGCTTTATGTTGTACATTAACATAACGGATATCCATACAGCAGTGGATATTAATGTGTATCCTGTCACATTTGCCCTGCAAAAACAGTGCAAAGCTATACGCGTCCGCTGTGTGTGTGTGTCCGCTGTGTGTGTGTGAGTGTGCGTGAACTTTGTAACGACATTGTGTGTGACTCATCATTGCAACTACACAACAAATACATCAAATAATCATTGGGAAAGTTCTTACTGTAGTATTTCTCACAAACGTTACGTGAGATCTGCTTCCTTCATGTCTGTCTATTATCTGAGGCAGCCGAGGGTGGAGATTAAGGCACACTGACAGGCACGTGGGAACGGTGGGCGGGGAGGACTAGCATTAAAGGCACAGTCCACCAAAACAGCAACAAGATGCTCAGAGTTAAAAATGACAAACTTCTGAAAGGTCTAATAAATAATCTGATGGGTGTTTTGAGCTGAAACTTTACAGACACATTCTGGAGACACAAAAGACTTATATTAAATCTGGAAAAAGGGGTAAACTAGGTGCCCTTTAAGTAAAGTGAGTGTATGCATTAAGCTATCAGTGGGTAATGCACACTCACTTTTCTGACCTAAATGTAACTTTTTTAAATGTTTCGGGTTTGACCTTTAAGCAGTCTCAGTTACATTTACTTAAACCACCTTCACTTCAAAATACTCAAGCACTGTTTGGGTTTACTATAGTACAGTTTAACATGTATGTTCTTAACAGTCAATGATTACAAATGTGCTTGTTGGTGTACTTTAGTACCTATAGTTGTAATAACCGTTCCAGAGAAGAAGAAGGAATTGCTAAGGTCCCATAAACTGCTTTGATTGGACGAGTTTCCTGAAGGGTTAACTCCTGCCCGCAACGCTGACACCACCTGCTGTAATAAGAGAAAACGGTTCGTATAATTACATGTATACCAAAAATATTCAGATTTGCAGAAAAAGAATTTGAAAATAATAAATAGTAGATTTCTCAAACGCTTCCCCATCTGTGACTGGCCACCTCACACTCAAGCCAATGGCTGAGCAGCAGGTTTGTACACTATACTGCTGAGCTCAATCTAATACAGCAATATTGTGAAAGTGCCACAGAATGTTTCTAAACTCACACATTCTCACATAGAAAAAAGCCATCACAGCCATCGAAACATAAATGATTTGTTGTTTAACTGCAAAGTTCATCCATTATACAGGGAAAGTTTATCATTCGGACGTTGCACAAGCTCTGTTACTGTGTAAACATTTTAAACAGCCTTCAAGTGTGAATGAAACAAAAACATCTGTAGCTTTAACAGAGATTAATTGTAATTATTTTACATACTGACTGACAGTCATTTATACATCAGATTATTCAGTTTCTGTACCTGAATATTGCAAATGCATCTTCTTCTCAATGATATTTATTGACGCTTGTAATTTATTATTTATTATATGTTTTTGTAGGTCCAGCACTCCAATTAATCCCAATGATTTCCAAATAGAGCTATTTATGATGCTATTTATGAAACAATATGCTAACAAATCAGACCCTCCAGGATTTTGCGATTCTGTGGAATTTAACGCAAAATCAAGCAAATGTTGCAAAAGAGTTTGCATTTTTTTAAATTGTCGCAGATTTGCCGCATATTTTGGACAGTCGGACCACTGTTCAAATTCCCGCCGCACCACAGAGCGACATCTGCATAGTTTTACATTCAGAAACATTATAGTATGTGTGATCTGCGTCAAGTAACATTATCACAACACACATTAAAAGCCTTTTTAAACAAGGCCACGGATGCTATGTCTGCTATTATGTACAGTGCTGGAAAAGGTTTGGGGTTGAGGTTTGTGAAGTGTGTGATGCATCTTTCCAATGGCAAAGAGTGTCAGGTGTGCAGAATAAAAATATATGCAAAGACAAAAGCATCTAAGGCACAGGTGTCAAACGCAGTTCCTGGAGGGCCGCAGCTCTGCACAGTTTGACTTTAACCCTAATTAAACACCTGATCAAACAAATCGAGTCCTTCAGGCTTGTTTGAATCCTGCAGGTGAGTGTGTTGGAGCAGGGATGGAGCTAGACTGCAACAGTTTGACACCCCTGGTCTAATATGCATAGAAACCTTCCTAAAAGTGAACGCACAACAGAATAAATGTATTTATTAATGATTATGGCTCATATGATGGTTTAAAGTGGTTCAGTTAAGTCAATATTTAAGTGAAATATGTGTACTTAGAGTTTACTTTCAGCTGCGCACATTCTCCTATCAAGTTTGTTTTTTATAGACCGCAACTAGTTGTCCGGTCGCTTTTGGTTGATTATCGGTCGATTATCAATGTCACTTTTATGCAATTTGTAATCTTTTGCTTATTTATTGTTTTATTGATTATTGCGGTGTAACATTTGGTTTGTTACTGGGATGTTATGCAAGCTTGTAATTCTCTGAATATTTACTTGTTGTTGTTTATCTTGTAGCGCTTTGAGTTTAAGAAAAGCACATCATAAATAAAATGTATTATTATTATTATTAATTTAATGATAAATGAATCTCCCGTTCAAGCGCGCTGCTGCTCTCGCGCTTTCGTCATCAAAAGTGAACTGAACTACAATCGGACTACATTCGTACATGCGGATTCATTTAAAGTCACCATGAAACAGAAGTTGCGATTGTCCTTTTTTGTGCTTTCGTGGCGTATATCCACTTGAAACGATCCCGATAAATAAATTAGGGCGGTGCATGATTTTATTCTTTGGGAGCCGATTGGATTGTTGGAAGATGGGCGTTGCTAACAAAATGAAGTAAATTGATGAATGGATGAATTCAGAGCGGAAACAAGACACTCATTGATAGCCCCGCCCTTATAAAAATAAGAAGAGTACATTTTGATTTCATGGCAACTTTTGATTTCATGGCAATTTAATGGGGTAGGTGTAGACGTTAATAACTGTGATGGTTGGGTTTAGGGTT
>CAIGQV010009627.1:2891124-2902152 GCA_903798115.1 Danio jaintianensis
ACGTTAATAACTGTGATGGTTGGGTTTAGGGTTGGGGTAGGTGTAGATGTTAATAACTGTGATGGTTGAGACATTAATAACTGATGGGTACAGCGCCATCTTGCCGACAACATAGTTATGACATGGGTCTCCATAACTTCAAGGTACGGCTCTACTACAAGTTATGCCCCCTTCATGTTATGCCCCTGTCTTGCAGTTCGCAGACAGACACAACTTGAATCTTGGAGTAATTTTGTTAAAATTGTAAAAAAAAAAAAAAAAAAAAAAAAAAAAACCATTTGTGATGTTTAGATTTACTATATAAATTGCGATATGAATACCAAATAAATTTATTAGAAAAGAATTCACAATTTTACATTGATTGGGATGATTTTGTAGGAGAGTGTGTCTGCATAAAATATATATTTATATGGAGGTGAACGGAGATTGAATACAGGTGCAGGTGATCAGAAGGCTGGTGATTGTGAACGAGTGGGTGTGGTGAAGGAATCTGACGGTCCGGATGTGTTTCTGACACTAACAGTACCGAGGTACAGAAATTCAAAAATCAAATGTAAAATGACACTCTATAGTCTTCATTGTATAGATAATTAAACACAATTAATCTTTGTTAAACCTGCAAACTTTAGCATTTCTTATGCCTAGATGGTTTAATTTCGCTTGGAATCTTATAGTCACGGGCCTTAAAAAAGCATCCAATCAAAGCATTATTTCACATTATTGAATTAGTGTTATACTTTGCAATGACTCCACAAATCTGTGTTTTAATTATATTAGGCCCACATGGAATCTGTGCATGCAGAAATCCACAGATTTCCGCAGATTTTTAGCCCATCATTGAGTATATTTATTTACCTGTGTAAATTTATATATATTTAGTTTTAAAATTATTTTCAGTAATATTATTGACTAATATGAAAATGTTCATATGATTTATTTACAATACTGTTAGACTTGCTTTGTTTACCAAATAAGTGGCTTTAATTGGATTTGCATTGCAAACATTAAATAAAAGTAAAAAAAATAAATTATTTCATATATTACGTTTTTGGTTAGTTTTTAGTTTTAGTATTTAGAAATATCAAAAAATATCTGCAGATTCTGTCTGTCCTCTATAAATAAAGTTGAGTTTGACAGATGTGTGTTGCAGTTATTGCAAGACAAGCATTCCTGGTTCATTGCGATCTGTTTACGTAATTGTTTTCGTAATTGCCATATGTTGCCAGAAACTACAGTGAAATGCTTTAAAAAGGCATTTAGGTAAGGGTGACAGTTAAGAAGTTTGTTGCAAGTTTGTATGCATTTAGAGCTGGAAAAAGATTTGATCCGTTCATCTTTCGAGTCCTCGGTTTGAGTCGTTCGTTCATCACGTGAAGGACAGAAGCCAATCATATGCATTTAGAGCCGGAATGAGATTTGATTCGTTCATCTCTCGAGTCCTCGGTTTGAGTCGTTCGTTCATCACGTGAAGGACAGAAGCCAATCATATGCATTTAGAGCCGGAATGAGATTTGATCCGTTCATCTCTCGAGTCCTCGGTTTGAGTCGTTCGTTCATCACGTGAAAGACAGAAGCCAATCATATGCATTTAGAGCCGGAAAAATATTTGATCCGTTCATTTCTCGAGTCATCTCTCTTTACATGCTGTCACGTGATGAACGAACGACTCAAAAACCAGAAGACTCGAAAGGTGAACTAATCATGGCTCCTTTCGGCTCTGTGTGCATTGGTTAAGGTTATATGGGACTGTCTATGTGACGTGAACGAACCACTGAAATTTGAAGACCTGTCAGAAGAGGTGAGCTGACATAGACAAAAAAGCAGGTAAACAATAAATGATTATTTTCTCTTTCTTATAGCATTCTAGTTATGACTTGTTTGTAGTGTGATCAACATTTAGGCTAGTTGTAGATGAGTTTGGAAGCAACTCGTAACATTTTAATGATATTTTGGCAAACTGAACGAAATGAACGAAATGACTCGAAAAAAGATTCGTCCACCTCGATAAACGAGACTCAAAGGTCCGAGTCAGTAAAATGATCTGAACTAAAATATGTCACCCAAGTGTTCTGTCCAATATTTGGTTTGTGTGCAAGTCTGCTGTTTCACCTTAACTAGGTTTTCCAGGTCTGACGAGTTGACGCAGGGGTGCTGCTCGAGGAACTCTAGTTTTTCCATCAGGATGTTCAGTTTCTGTAACGTCTCATAAGGCTGTTCCAGCTCCTTAAACACAGTTGCTCCGAGGATCAGGTAAAGCACCACCAGCAGGAAGACACTGAGCACCGTCTTCCAACGCATGACGCTCACTCGAATCTCACAGTCCTCTGGAGTCTTCAGCAGCACTGGCGGAGCTGAGAATGAAAGACGTGGCTTGGAGTTGTGCACAGCTGTTTTGGGATCAAGGAGATCAGGAGCAGCCACTATAAGTCAGAAAGAGCATAGGATTAAATGGGATAATGAATGTGAATATTGGAATGAATGTTTATATTTGCTCACCGAATTAGACGCACAATCATTTCAGTAGACTCTGGCAATAATTTAGTGATGAACAGTTTTGTTATGTGTCCCTTTACAAAATTATGTTTGCTGTTTGTTCAAACTACTAATTTAAGATGAGCTGAAACCACACAATTCTTGAGTTTTTTTGGGGGGGACAACTTATTTGTTTTATGTTCAATCTACTTACATCTGTAAAAACTAATAAGTTAACTTAATTCCTTCATGTTGTCCCAACACAGATCGATTGTGTGAACCCAGCATTTTTTTTACAGCGCTTCAGGTTAGCACATTATTATTAACACATTATTTTCTGGTATTTATTGCGATAACAATATTAATGATGATATAATTCATAACTATCTACTGAGAGACAGAAAAGTCCTGTATCTTTAGAGAAAAGTATTAATTTCTTACATTTTTATATATATGTATATTTCATAAATTTTATATTTATATATTTTTTTATAATTGTATATTTTTATTGCCTACTATTCAACAGAGCTCAACCCTAATGAAACACACTGAAGCAGCTAATCAAGCTTTTCAGGATCATATAAAATACACAAGCAGACGTGCTGAAGCAGCCTGAAAATAAACTTTGCAGGACAGTGAGTCTCCTGGAGCAGGGTTTAAGATCTCTGACATAGCGAGCAAACATTGTAATGTAATTTCATTCATCGTGGATTCTAGAGGGTGCCCTCGCGCATAAACTCCACATGGATTAAAGAAAATACATTAGCTATACATAGAGCAAAGAGGGGATAGATGATAGAAACAGATAAACTGATCAAACATGAACACAAAAAACAATCGCTTGTAGCAATATCTTGATTATTTCTGTTCTTCAAGCTAGATATTTTGTTAGCATAAAGTATATTTGGAATGCAATGCTAACCAAGCCTGTATTCACTGTAATGAATACTATAAAATAGTTTGATTTCCTCATTCTGTGATATGAACTATGTCTGGTCACCAAAAGGAATGATTTCAACACTTGACTGATAAAATAAAGTGAATTTTGAGTAAAAGTATGTCAGTAGATATGTGTAAACAGGCTCATAAACGCACATGCTACTGCAATAAATCATTTGCACAGACCAATTTTTTTTTTAATCGTGGGCAGAATTTTTACTGGTGTATCGCAAATTATAAGATATCATCCATCCCTATTTCAAGTCCTCTAACTTCAGATTTCCAAATAAAGAATGAATATGCTAACTATGCTACATAAATTTGAGCATTTTAAACAATTTCTTAGCTATTTTTACAGTATAACTTTGCCAACCATGCTGCTTTTGCACTATTATGAAGTAGGAATATTCTTCTCATAATATAGTGGTACCTATCTGGTTCAAATAAACTCATTTATATGCATATTGAGGACTGCAAGAACAAAATACTACTTCATCTTCCCAAGTCTGGGAATGTAGACTGGGTCTTGAAATGATTTTTCACCCAAAAATGAATATTTACTAACTGTTTCAAGCAGTTTCAAACCTTTACGAGTTTCTTTCTTCTGTTGAACACAAAAGAGGGTATTTTGAAGAAAGCTGAAAACCTGTGACCACTGGCTTCCATAGTAGGAAAAACAAATACTATGGAAATCAATAGGCACAGGTTTGCAGCGTTCTTCAAAATATCTTCTTTTGTGTTCAACAGAACAAAGAGAGTCAAACAGGTTTGAAACAAGTGAATGATGACAGAATTTCCAGTTTTGGGTGAACCGTCCCTTTTCTTTTAGAACTTTCCAGACTTTCAAAACCAGATATATTGTATATAATACAGATTTGGAATTTGTTATCTTCTTTCTATGCATTCATGATTTAGTTAGTCTCTTGGCCAGAGTCACACAGCACTTTCCAAACGCTTTAAAAATCCTGTGTTTTTCTATTGTTTACAAACAAACACCTCCCCTTTAATAAATCAGTTTCTTATTAGGGTTATGGTTAGAGTCAGACAAATGATGCTGTTAACTGTACAGTCGTGGCCAAAAGTTTTGAGAATGACAAATATTAGTTTTCACAAAGTTTGCTGCTAAACTGCTTTTAGATCTTTGTTTCAGTTGTTTCTGTGATGTACTGAAATATAATTACAAGCCCTTCATACATTTCAAAAGCTTTTATCGACAATTACATGACATTTATGCAAAGAGTCAGTATTTGCAGTGTTGGCCCTTCTTTTTCAGGACCTCTGCAATTCGACTGGGCATGCTCTCAATCAACTTCTGGGCCAAATCCTGAATGATAGCAACCCATTCTTTCATAATCCCTTCTTGGAGTTTGTCAGAATTAGTGGGTTTTTGTTTGTCCATCCGCCTTTTGAGGATTGACCACAAGTTCTCAATGGGATTAAGGTCTGGGGAGTTTCCAGGCCATGGACCCAAAATTTAAACGTTTTGGTCCCCGAGCCACTTAGATATCCCTTTTGCCTTATGGCACGGTGCTCCATTGTGCTGGAAAATGCATTGTCCTTCACCAAACTGTTGTTGGATTGTTGGAAGAAGTTGCTGTTGGAGGGTGTTTTGGTACCATTCTTTATTCATGGCTGTGTTTTTGGGCAAAATTGTGAGTGAGCCCACTCCCTTGGATGAGAAGCAACCCCACACATGAATGGTCTCAGGATGCTTTACTGTTGGCATGACACAGGACTGATGGTAGCGCTCACCTTTTCTTCTTCAGACAAGCCTTTTTCCAGATGCCCCAATCAATCGGAAAGGGGCTTTGCTTTCAAAGAGAATATGACTTTGCCCCAGTCCTCAGCAGTCCATTCACCATACTTTTTGCAGAAGATCAATCTGTCCCTGATGTTTTTTTTGGAGAGAAGTGGCTTCTTTGCTGCCCTTCTTGTCACCAGGCCATCATCCAAAAGTCTACGCCTCACTGTGTGTGCAGATGCGCTCACACCTGCCTGCTGCCATTCCTGAGCAAGCTCTGCACTTGTGGCACTCCGATCCCGCAGCTGAATCCTCTTTAGGAGACGATCCTGGCGCTTGCTGGACTTTCTTGGACGCCCTGAAGCCTTCTTAACAAGAATTGAACCTCTTGAAGTTCTTGATGATCCTATAAATTGTTGATTTAGGTGCAATCTTAGTAGCCACAATACCCTTGCCTGTGAAGCCATTTTTATGCAACGCAATGATGGCTGCACGCGTTTCTTTGCAGGTCACCATGGTTAACAATGGAAGAACAATGATTTCAAGCATCACCCTCCTTTTAACATGTCAATTCTGCCATTCTAACCCAATCAGCCTGACATAATGATCTCCAGCCTTGTGCTCGTCAACATTCTCACCTGAGTTAACAAGACGATTACTGAAATGATCTCAGCAGGTCCTTTAATGACAGCAATGAAATGCAGTGGAAAGTTTTTTCAGGATTAAGTAAATTTTCATGGCAAAGAAGGACTATGCACTTCATCTGATCACTCTTCATAACATTCTGGAGTATATGTAAATTGCTATTATAAAAACTTAAGCAGCAACTTTTCCAATTTCCAATATTTATGTAGTTCTCAAAACATTTGGCCATATTTCGGGTGATTTGTTTTTCCAGTTATTAATTTAAAGTGATTAGTACAGGTTTCCAAGCCCAACCCTACACTTCTCTGTTTTTTTCAATAACATAAAATCGTGATTAAAGTTACATAAACATTTTTTTATCTATCGCATGTACATTTGCACTGAGTCTCTCCTTCTTAATATGATATCGGAAAGATAAAGTTGTTTATGGCACTGAAATGAATACTTTTTACTAGTATTCTCCATTACTGTGATTTGCAAACCCAGCTAATCTGTGACACGGATTAATGCAATGAACATCTCGGATTGGACTACGCTTTATTAATTAAAGTGTTGAAATTGTGCAGACAGTTAATTGGGCAGTTAATTGTAATTGCTTATATTAAAGTTTTATATTTCTTTTTTAAGAAAACAATGGGCAAGACAAAATAAGCGTTTGTGGCAAGTCAAATAATACCTTTCATGCAGTGTCTAATGTTGCTGTCTGTAAATGTAAAAGAACGTTTTGTGTATGACAAATTAAAAAAGAAGTCTCCTGTAAAGAAGAATTGATTCTGAACTGCTTTAAATGAGTGGTGAGTGATGAGCAGCTTCTGTAACTGCTTTGCATAGATCCATAACTGCAGTCTATGTTCTTTATTGCATTTTCTTTTGAGACTAAATATTTATTCTACAGCAGCTTGTACACTTTAACAGAAACTCCTGCTACAAACACCGAAGCTGTGAAATTACACTCTTACATCATATTGGAACTTTGTTTAGGGCAGAATTCAGTGTATAGGCTGTGTGCCCACAAAAAAATAAAAAATGATTTATTGGATTTACTAAGTGAAGTTTCACAAACTAATTTCGAGAGGAGCACGTGATATGATCGACCACAACTGATCCTTATCACTAATCATAGCTAGCCTATCAGATTATTCCAAAACTACTATAAATATCCTGCCTAAACTTCATTCCCTATCTTCGTTTTTGGAAACCCCCCCTCTATCCTTCCCTTCCCTTCTCCCTCCTCCTCAATTCTATGATCGGGCGACACGGTGGCTCAGTGGCCGGCGCTGCTGCCTCGCAGTGGAAGGGCCAAAGGTTCTAGTTCTAATTGAGCCAGTCAGTACTCTCTGCGCGGAGTTTGCATGTTCTCCCCGTGTTCGCGTGGGTTTTCCCAGAGTACTCCGGTTTTCTCCCACAGTCTAAAAACATGTACATAAGCGAATTGTAATAACAGTCACAAGCAATTAACACATACATACTGAATCAATCAGAACCACCATATTAACCAAAGTATAGGTAAAAAAGCGAACTGGGGGGCTCTCGAGAAATACCTGATCTCGTATCCCTCCTAATGCTCATTGACCAGGCGGGAACCTTGGGCTCATCTATCTCCGAGCTCAGGGTTCTCTCCCGGGACAGCATGCCAAACCTGCTATCATAGTCGAGCGTTATCTAAGTGTGAACTCTTGAAAAATCTTTAAGGTAAGTGGTTGCAAACAATTTATATGTGCTGAATTTAAACAAAATTAATACATTTAGTAATGTTCAACTTAATTTGTTTGTTTAAATTCAGCACATAAATTGTTTGCAACCACTTACCTTAAAAAAATTGAGTAAATCCAATGAATCATTTTTTTCAGTGCACTGAAACATTTTTCACAGCGCAACATCTATTTCAGTCGGTTGCTATGATACAGAGTATTTCCGCTGTACCATTACAAGTTGAAAGGCTTTAGCAGATTATTTGTTGACAGTTGTGGGGTATTGTCCCGCCCCTCCTCCACTGTGATTGGACAGCTAGCTGAAAAGTGTTATTGATGTGTACTGCATTTGTAAAGTTGCAGCGTCTGAGAAAACGACTGCTAATTGCTGACCGTAAAATGCCCACTCAGCACCTTGCTACGCTGCGGGTACTCAAAAAACACAGCTCTACCGTTGACAACAACGGAAAACAAAATGCTCAACTCGAGAAAAAATGCTTTGGTGGATACGCAGCCTTAAAGAAAGCACACTTAACAAAATATGTTTTCAGCGGTGACTTATCTAAATGCTTCTGATTGGCCATTGTGTTCGCAATTCTCAAAACTTAACATGGGATTTATTATCATGCTAAAATTGGAAATACTATGGATGTCCAGGTTGACAAACTAGTTCTTCCACTTTTTCATAATTCAGACTCATAATTAAAGTAAGCGTAAACCGGAAGTCGCTGAGAAACTGTAACTGCTATTAGGTTTAAAAAAGAAAATATTTTTAATTGTAAAATTATTAGTGATGAATAATAGAATGCATTTAACCCAATTATCCCCTTCAATTGAACTGTATCATTATTATATCAAATTTATGACACCTACATCTAAAACAAGATGACGTGTTCAGTCATTCATATACAATAAAATGGATACAAGCATTCATTCCTTCAGCTTAGTCCCTTTATTCATCAGGGGTCGCCACAGCGGAATGAACCGCCAACTTATCCAGCATATGTTTAACACAGCGGATACCCTTCCAGCTGCAACCCAGTACTGGGAAACATCCATACACACTCATACACTACGGCCAATTTAGTTTATTCAAATCACCCATAGCGCATGTGTTTGGACTGTGGGGCAAACCGGAGCACCGGGAGGTAATCCACGCCAACACAGAGAGAACATGCAAACTACAGTATATTCACACCAAATATTTTATATATTTATATCCAGGGCTTTACATTAACACCGGCCAACAAGCCAAATGCGGGTAGATTTCAGCTGTGGCGGGTTAGAGAGCCACTTCCCACTAGCCACTTTGGCTGGTTGAAAATAATTTTTAACTTGTAGTTCATCGAGAAGCAGCACGACTGACAAAATAACTGTTCGAGCGAGCAAAAGAAAGCAGGTGAATACCGAATGAGAGGATGATCACACGCACAGTGAGACGCAGGCTTTCTTCACTAACTGACGAGGGCTTTAGTATCGCACACACCGCTAATGTGATGCACGCGAGTGTTTATAAAGCTTGCGCGCTCCCGTTTCCTTGCGCGAAGCAACCATGCCTGCAAACGCAACTTGTGCGATTGCTTTTCTTTAAAATAGACTGGACAAAAAGTGATGCTCGTGCATCCACAGTCCTGCTGCTTTCAAGAGCTCTAGATTTTTTTTTTTTAAATGTCTTTTTGTAAGCAGCAGCTGTTGCCGCTTTCGCTTTAACCATTCTTTGAACAGATTATTAATAGGCCTAACGTTAACTGTGTGCACGTGATCATCCTTTCATTATCACACATAGTATTTTTCACCTGCTTTCTTTTGCTTAGTTATTTTTTTATTTAAGGTTTAATTATCATCCTTTACAATAGCATTGATTTAATAGGAGATAGATTTAGATATATGACAATAATTATTTTTTAAATGTCATTTTTTAAAGAAAGGTTTTGCAAAAAGCGCATGTATACAGTTATATTTTGCTTTTTTTTTTTTTTTTTTTTTATTAGTTAAAATTTGTAGCTGAGCAGTAATTAGCTATTTGTTTATTTATTTGTTGGTGTGGCCAGAGAAGAAACAGATAAATCCTTAATGTTGAGCCCTGAAAAGTCATGTGAAATAAGAACTAATTGTAGTGAAACACTATGAAACCACAACCCATTTGCTCATGCTCATTGAGCAAGCTCATACACAACACACAAAAAAGTGTAATGAATGAGGAGGCATGTGGAAATAACACAAAATCTAAATCAAGTAATGTTTAGCATACCAAAGTCAAATTTGTGCATTTAAAATATATTTTCCCAACAACAAAATTCTGGCTAGTGAAAATGGCGAGTGGCTAGTAATATTGAAAAACTACTAGCCACAGTGGCTGGTGATCAAAAAAGTTAATGTCAAGCCCTGTTTATATCATATATACTAGGGTTGGGTGATGTCGACCAATTTGGCATCGTACGAAGTCTAATGTGAAACATCGTGATGGACGATGGCATCGTTGTCGTAGGCGACGGTGAATTAATTATTTATGAAAAATCTATTCATAACGAATTAATTATTTGCGGCCTACCGTTTCAACTACCTGACCCGCATAGTCTTTGTTTTAACGTTACCCATAACCAAATCATAAATAAATAAAGATAAGTTACACACAAATTACCACCTGTCAATCAGTTTTTCCGCGGGACTCTGGCATGAATAGGCAGAGTGATCTGTGTCGTTATAATGGCGTCGACAAACTTGGTTGGTAAAAAAGGTGCACAATCAACAGGAGCAACCAACAGTATCTGAGGTTTTCACTAAAATTACTAAGTACAAGCGTGAAAGCGAAAGATTGAAGCAGTGTACTGACGCTGTGACACGTTACTTGATAGATTCAAAAGACCGAAGAGTCATTAGATGGAGACAAGATCAATTAAATATCACCTTTAACAACTATAGTGAGACACGATCCAGCGGTACATCCTTGATAAACTGTCCGACGTGCACTGCTCTCTGGGGTGACTGCTAGAGCTCAGAGTCAGACGTGCGTATAGCCTACACTGCAGCGCATGACAGCTATGTTTCCATCCAAAAATGCGAATTAACTTTATGCGCAAAACTGGAATATGGCATAAAAGATGTGCGAATAAAGCAGCGTTTCCATCCAACGAGTCAAAGAGAACAAAATCGTCACTTCCTGATTAAATGGCGCCAAATATCAACAGTAAAAACTGAATTTGCTGTGGTAGGAGAAGCTGCGTGAATCTTTTCTTCATTTAATAAATGCCTTGCGCCTCAGAAGGCAATGCTGACACGCAATGAACGCGTGGTGGCGTTTGAAGGCGTGAGACGCGAAGCACAGACGCTCTTAACAATTCTGGAGGTCATTAATAATATAATAACACTAATACTAAAATGGTTAAGGCATTTTAGAATGACCAAAACAACATTTCAGATGTTTTACAGTGTGGTCAGCCTGCTGGTTTGTCCATTTACAAACATTTTTATCATCACATGATCTCTAATAACCAAATTCAATTCAATTCAATTCATCTTTATTTCTATAGCGCTTTTACA
>CAIGQV010009629.1:0-10284 GCA_903798115.1 Danio jaintianensis
CATTCTGAAGAGTAATTAAACGGGCCAATGAAATGCCAATGAGTTGGTGGTGTCAGCGTGCACAGCTGGCAGCAATCATAATCAGCTTGTGAATAAGAATGCCCGCTGTGCCACACAACCACACCTTTTTCGCTTCAGAAGCCTCATGTGCAGTCTGAAAGAGACGTTTTGCTGTCATCCTCCGACTTTGTTCGAGAGAGAGAGAGTGAGAGAAAGCTGCCGTCTTCTGAGAGGCTGATTTCTCCCGGTTCCAGCGCGAGCAACAACGTGAGCAGCGGTGGTCGAGCTGGGTTTCTCCTGTCCCTGGGCGTTTCGCTGGACCGGTACTTCAAGAGCGGTGCGTATAAATTTAAGCAAATTTCCTAAAAGAGCAACACGGTCGGGCAGCGCGTCTTTTTAAAGACGTCGCTCCGACCGTGCGTTTCTGGATGCGGTGGTTTCCTGTCCACGGATGATGGGCACGAGCACTGTATTGCATGTCTGGGGGACCAGCATGTTAATGCGGTGCTCGCGGGCAGCGCATGCCATCACTGCGATGGCATGTCTGTTGCGCAGCTAAGATCGCGGTTCGCTCTTGCAAAAGGGCGAACCACCCCTGTTGTCCCCCGCAAATAGCGGTTGGCACTCGGGCAGATCTGAGGGTCACAGTGGGGGTCAATCCGCCGCCCTCGGGCTTGCGGACCTCCCATTCCTCAGCGCGCTCCATCCAAGCTTCGAGTGAGAGAAGCGCACCATCCTTCGGGAGGGTCGCCCTCTCACTCGATGACACCGAGGACCAGATGTCCATCGCTGCATCGGAGGGTGGGCTGTCATTTTCCGATGACAATTCGGACCCGCTTCCTCCCTCAGGGGTGGTAAGCGAGGCTCCGGATATGGCATCTGATATGATGGCCGTGCTAACCCGGGCTGCTTCGGCGACGAGGCTGGAGATGGCTTGTCCCCCAGCTTCGTCGCCGGACCGATTAGACGGGTGTTACGTGGAGGATAAGAAGGGGAAACCCTCTAAGCCTCCCGTCCCCTTCTTCCCGGAGGTGCACAGTAAGTTCACGCAGCGCTGAGGGCACCTTTTTTCTGCCCGGTCTGCGTGCGCTCCGCCCTCACCTACCTCGATGACGGAGCAGCCAGGGGGTACGAGGCAAAACCCCAGGTCGAGTGTGCTAGCGCGGTCAATCTTGCCCGCGTGGTGCCCCTTCCTGGCGTGGTTAGCCTCGGCTCCCGTCCAAAGCGTGTAGGTTGTCTGCGTCCCTCAGGGCCAGAGCCTACACTGCTGCGGGCCAGGCTGCTTCCGTTTTGCTTGCTACGGCTAGTCCAAGCGCTGGCGCAGCGGCACGAGGAAGGTTCCGACCCAGGCTTCATGCACTACGCACTGCAACCGACTTTGCTCTAAAAACACCAGGTCGGCTGCGAGTGCCCTGGGAAGGACGATGACCACACTAGTGGTCCAGGAACGCCACCTCTGGCTAAACCTGGCAGATATGCGTGTCGTTGACAAAGTTCGCTTTCTTAACACACCCATATCCCAGGCTGGCCTGTTCGGCGACACCGGGGTGAGTTCACCCAGGAATTCACTTCGGTGAAAGAGTAGTCAAGTGCGATCGGCGGGCTCAAAAACCGC
The DNA here is from genome assembly GCA_903798115.1 of Danio jaintianensis. NCBI lineage: Eukaryota > Metazoa > Chordata > Actinopteri > Cypriniformes > Danionidae > Danio > Danio jaintianensis. Next base: position 1,616 of record CAIGQV010009629.1, read on the forward strand.
TCTCCCCGTCGATTCGTCCACTTTGGCTGCTTCTCGCCGAGGGCGCTCGTCTGTGGCTCCAAAATCTGCTCCGCCGCCCTGTCCGTTCAACTGGTTAAGCGGCAGCGTTGAGCACCTCACAGACGATCACCGCCCCCCGCCTCAGGGCGCCGCTAAGTCCAGTACGGACCGCGAAGCGTCCCTGAGACGGGCCACTCGGAGAAAAGGATGTTTGCTCTTTCCCTGGTGGAGGGCCAGGGACACCCATATCATTAACAAAAAGGCCGTATGGCTACTAAATTTTTTAAGAGCAATTTTTTCCTCTCTCTGGGTGTGATAGCCCGAACACTGCCAGTATGGGACGCTATGCCTTCCAGCTCGCAGGATCGGTGCTCTTCGCCACAGGCTCTGTGAGTGCCAGAGGACGGGCTCCTTTCTCTCGCACTCCTAGCCGCCCTGCGGGCTCTTGGGACGAAGTTAAGATTAAACCTCTTAAACTTCCGCTCTTCCTTGGGACGCATGCCTCCCGGGGTGAGCTCTCCCATCCCGTGCTGCCCCACCGCTGGTGCGTCAGTGATTGCACCGATGATGTCACTCGCGTGGGCTCTGCCAGCCTGGTTAGCGCTGCCCAGCCCGTCGCGATGGCTCATTCGGACAATCAGACTCGGCTATGCGATTCAGTTCGCTAAACGGTCCCCCAAGTTCACGGGCGTGTATTACACCAGGTGTCAGCCCTGTGTCCGCCCCTCTTTTGTGCGAGGAGATTGCTGTCCTCCTGGCGAAGGATGCAATCAAGCCGGTCCCTCCAGCCGAGATGAGGTATGGGCTTTTTAGTCTGTACTTCATCGTACCCTAAAAGAGCAGTGGGTTATGACCAATCCTAGTTCTGCGCATTTTGACCCGCTGCCTTACAAGCAGCCGCTCAGAATGCTCATGCAGAAGCACATCCCCCGGTGCGTCCGTCCTCAGGATTGGTCTGCAGCGATAGACCTGAAGGACACGTACATTCATTCTACATTTTCCCACGCCACCGGCTGCGGTTTGCGTGCGAGGGTCGAGCATGATAGTACAAAGTCCTCCCTTTCTGGCTCTCCCTGTCTCCGCGGGTTTTCACGAAGCTCGCGGAGGATGCCCTAATGCCCCTTCGGCTCGCGGGCATCTGCATACTCCATTATCTCGATGACTGGCTTTTTAGCTCACTCGCGGGATCAATTGATTATGTACAGGGACTGGGTGCTCCGGCACCTCGACCTGTTGGGGTTTCGGGTCAACCGAGAAAGGAGTAGGCTCGCCCCCGTGCAGAGCATATTTTTTCTCGGGTTGGAGCTGGACTTGATCACCATGACGGCGCGCCTCCCTCGAGAGCGCGCTGGGCTGATGCTGACCTGTCTGAGAGAGTTCGACAGGAAAACTGTGGTCCCACTGATATCATTTCAGAGGCTCCTGGGGCATATGGCATCCGTGGCCGCTTCACGCCGCTCGGGCTGTTCCATATGAGACCGCTTCAGCATTGGCTTCCCGATCAGGTCCCTAGACGCGCATGGCACGCGGGCACGCACCGGGTGACTGTCACTCCGCTGTGTCGCCGTGCCCTCAGCCTCTGGACGGACCCTGGGTTTCTACAGGCCTGTGTGCCTCTAGAACAAGTATCCAGGCATCCAGGCGTCGTTTCGACGGATGCTTCCAGTACGCGCTGGGGGGCCGTGTGTTGCGGGCATGCAGCTGGGGGTCCGTGGAAGGAACCTGGTTGCATTGGCATATTAATTGCCTGGAGCTGTTGGCAGTGTATCTCACGCTGCACTGTTTTTACCGGTGCTAGAGGGGAAACACGTGCTGGTCAGGACGGACAGCACGGCGACGATGGCGTATATCAACCGCACAGGGGGTATCCGCTCTCGCCGCATGTCTCAGCTCGCTCGCCGTCTGCTCCTCCGGAGTCATTCGCGGCGGAATCGCTGCGTGCCATTTTTTTCCCCCGGCGAACTCAACTGTGCAGCCGATGCGCTCTCACGGCAGTTCACGCCCGGGAAAACTGAGACTCCACCCCCGGCTGTCCAGCTGTTATAGGTGCGCTCTGCGCGCTGGCTAACACAGCTGGCCCCTGGGCGTGCGTAAATACGCATTTCTCTCCAGTGAGCCTTCTCGCAGATACTGTGTTACGTCAGGGAGGACGAGGACCAGGTCTGTTATTGCGCCTCTGGCTCAATCTGATCTGTTTTCAGCTCTCTCCTCGTGACGGCCCCTCCCTGGCATATCCCTTTGAAGAAGCTCCTTCTTCTTTGGAACAGGCACCATCTGGCACCCGCGCCCAGATCTCTGGAATCACGTGTAAGGTCCATAGATGGAGCGTGGAGGACTTAGGTGACTTACCGGTTCGGTGGTTAACACCGTCACTCAGGCTAGAGCACCCTCTACGAGGCATGCCTACGCCCTGAAGTGGAGTCTATTCGCTGTGTGGTGTACTTCTCTCCGAGAAAGACCCCGGACATGCCAGATCAGTGTGATGCTTTCCTCCTTCAGCTGGCTGAGCTAAGGCTGTCCCCTTCGCACTGAGGGGTTGGCGTTACGATCATCCCCGCTCTGAGGACGCGGGGATGGCGGCGCGCTGGGAAAGCATCGCCTCATAATCCAGTTCCCAGAGGGGCGAGACGCTGGTTAATTAAATCAATCCTGTCCCCCTCTCAAACCCACTTGGAGATCTCTCTTAGGAGAGGTCTGCTCGATCCACTCGACTCAGTATCTTTAAGTTTTCTGTCCAGGTAGACAGCTCTGCTGGTCGCGTTGGCATCGGTCAAGAGGGTCGGGTATCTGGAGGCATTTTCGGTCAGCGAAGTGTGCCAGCAATTCGGGCCGGTCCACTCTCACGTTTTCCTGAGACCCCGGCCCACCTATGTGCCCGAGGTTCCTACAGCGCTTCTTTAGACTATGTAGTGAACCTGCAAGCGCTGCCCACGGAGGAGGCAGACCCAGCCCCTTTCTTGCTGTGTCCTGTTCGCGCTCGGCGCTTGTGACCGCATTAGAGCTTACGACTCTAAGCAGCTCCTTTTCTGTTATGATCGGCAGACGGGAAGTGCCATATCCATTCTGAGGTTGGCCCACTGGATAGTGGATGCCATCTCCCTCGCTTTTCTATGCCAGGGTGAGCCGCGTACCCCGGGAGTGAGAGCGCACTCGACTAAGAGTATCGCCTTCTCTTGAGCGTAAGCACGCGGCGCCTCTCTAACAGACATCTGTAGAGCTGCGGGCTGGGCGACACCTAATACATTCGTAAAGATTCTATAATCTTTGAGTGGGCTGATTTTTCTCACGTGTGCTGGATACGCCAGTGAATGAGGAAATTCAGTACGGTGTTGAAACACGCTTGCTGCACCTTTCTCTCTAAACACAGAGATTCGTGCGCTTATTCACTCTGTTCAGTTGAGTTCCCCATTTGGCGAACCCTGCAGACTTCCTCCGAGGCCCCCAGCATCTGACTCAGCGGGGGAGTCAGGTGCCTGGCCCATTACGTAGTTGGCATGCCCACTTGGTCAGCCCGCGTTCTGGGTATAGGTGCCTGCTATGCGCGATCCCCGCTGGCGATCCCATATGCTTCATTCAGCCACGGTGTAGTTCCTCCTCTTAGGCGGGCCCGTGTCTTCCCTCCCCGCTAACCATCCTTCATATGTGTTCTCCCCCTTTTCAGGGTTAGTCCATATGTCTTCCTGCCACCAGGTCTCCCCATTGGGCAGCAGGTGGCCTCCGCAGCGTCCACCCTATCGGGACTGCACGCTTCCCAACGTACTGTCGTAATTTAAAATTCCTAGTATCTTAACTAGGTGTATTTTTTACGACTCCCCAAAAAATATAAATAAGCCTTTAAGTGCTTCACAGGTAAGTAAGGTAAGTTAGGGCCAGGGGACACGTTGGTGGGCTGCGTCTCTGGTGATGATGGTGCGCTCACGCCGGAGCCTGGCAAACCTCTCACTAGCGACGTGGTAAGGTTCAATCACTGTGGCGTTTTCCATAGATTTCCCCATAGTGGAAGTTTCCACATAGCATTGTAGTTCCCCTCCCGCTGGGGAACGTAACGGTTACTAAAGTAACCCTCGTTCCCCGAGGGGGGGGAACGGAAATGCTATGTTCCTTCGCCACAGGGATTGCGCCTTAGCTGACAGCTGTAGTTCGGCTTCTTCAGCTAGAAAAGGTGTGGTTGTGTGGCACAGCGGGCATTCTTATTCACAAGCTGATTATGATTGCTGCCAGCTGTGCACGCTGACACCGCCAACTCATTGGCATTTCATTGGCCCGTTTAATTACTCTTCAGAATGATTGGCTTTCTGACGAAATCCCCATAGTGGAAGTTTCCACATAGCATTTCCGTTCCCCCCCTCGGGGAACGAGGGTTACTTTAGTAACCGTTACGTTACAGCTTTCCTTTCAATTAGAACTTTGACATATCACGCGAATACTACTGTATATACTGATATCGTACTGATATCAATAAGTACATAAAAATGTCTCTTTATGAAACATTAAGTTAATAGAAAAGTGACACAACTATCTAGAAATTCAGCATTCCTAAAGATGTATCTGCTACCACAGCATTACTACTCACTCAAAGTAAAAGAGTGAATACCAACATGCCTCATTTCAAACATTTTAGACTGTGGTTCACAAGGAGAATCACAAAAAAAATGTAGGATTATGTTCTCTCTGGATGATTTAAAATGTAGCTTTGGCAACGAAATACAGCTATAGCAAATACATGCTGTCTTTCTCCTCCTACCCAAAGACATCTTAAACACATGCTCATAGAGAGATATTCACGGTCCTGTCTAAATAAGGCCATGTGTGGAGCAATGTGTAAGCATCTGCAGCTCTACTCTAGTATTTAGGATTCACTACAGCAAATAAACTATTTTCCCATCATTTGTTTCCTGCTGTGTGCTTGTTTACAAAAAATAACTGGATGGAGGTAGACATTTCACCAAAAAAGAAAAAATGTTTTGGAAATCATGTGCATGTCTTAAACGTAGACTCTATTTCAACCTTAAGTTGCTGTCACATTTACTGTTGTTTGACAAATTTTGATGAACCAGTCACTGGTAGTAATCCGGAAATTTCATATTGAAATAAAGAATCAGAAATTTTGTGAGGGCTAAAGATTTATCCATACAGGTTAACAAGTTGGTTAAAATCATTTTGTTAACTACAGTAAAATAAAATATTTAAAAACATTTAAAAATAAATGTGAAACATTGCCTTGCAACCTAATTGAACTAGTTGGACTAAAACAACAACTAAAATCAAACAAATTAAAGCTTAATGAAACTTTTTAAGAAAAAATTTCAAAAGCAACAACTGTGAAAATATAAAAAAGAAAGTCAATTCAAAACGTTATTATTATAAGGATATAATAAAACTCATTTGAAAATGATGCTTCATACAGGACTACTAAACTACTGATAATAAAAAAATGGTTTAGATATTTATTTATGTATTGTTTTTGGTTTTGTATATTTTGTATTTTCATACACAAAAGAATGCGCAAACAGATTTAGTATATTTTCTAAATTATATTTTTGCTGAAATGTTCAATGTTGAAAATGTAACAGTGGTGCCACTATTGTTATATTTGCATAATGAACTACCGCAGGTCTTCTTTCTGGTAATTATTTGCATAGTGAGATGCGATAGGCCTTTGCAGCACAAACAGACTTTTCTGTATTTTTGACAGCCAATATATGATGGGGTGTCATCACAACAATGGAATGAAAATATACATATTCATTTAAATATTAGTAGAAACAAAATGTATGTTCATTTACAATATATTACTTATTCTAGGATGTTATTTTGATACATAGCCCATAGCCCAACATATTTCAAATGACAGCTTACAGCACAGGCGTCAAACTCAGTTCCTGGAGGCCACAGCTCTGCACAGTTTAGCTTTAACCCTAATTAAACACACATGATCAGACTAATTGAGTCCTTGGGTTCTTTGAAACCCGCAGGCAGGTGTGTTGAAGGGTTGCAACTAAACTCTGCAGAGTTGCGGCCCACCAGGAACTGAGTTTGACACCCCTGGGTTACAGTATTTAAAAATATTGAATACAAAATAGAATGCGTTCACTCGCCCTTACTATTTTGAAATATATCAGAATGACATCATGCCCATTATTGAAGCCAATTGGCTGCTCTGCGTATGCTCTCACATTCCCATTTGTACAGAACCAGAATGTGTCCCATTTTAGACAGGAAATGATCCCATGCCAAAGGAATGCTGGGAATGGGAACAAGAGGGCACAAACACCCAGTATAAGATCCCTGGGAAACTCTTGTCATGCTGAACTGCATATAAATAACGCAAAAATAACATCTAAATAATGTCCTAATACGTCAAGGACTTCCCAAATGTATTCAAGACAACATGAAATAATCACTCAACTAGACTACAGTAGAAAAAAGTTGCCTTTGCAATCTTTCATTACAATGTAACAAACTCCTTTAACCAAATTTTAAGAATTGATTTAATTCTAACTAATTAATCTTTAATCTAATAAAAGTTACAGAAACAAAAGGAAGCAATGAATTAAAAAAATGTTTAACTAGTATACTTATGACATACCTGCCTGGAGCCAAATCCTTTCTAGAGTGGTCCAAATGTAGGCAGGTCCGTGCTTGTGAGCAGAGCTGAGGGCCGATACTTCTGACATGGCCTGTTCCAGACGAGACACAGCTAGAGATGGAGCACTCTGAGACCCTGATGACATGATACATATCTCCATTAAAATGCATGCAATCTCTCACACACACAGACACACAAACGAACATGCACACGCACACACACACACCTACGTTTATGGGGACTTCCCATAGACGTAATGCTTTTATACCCTAACCATGCCTCTAAACCCTAGTCTCACAGGAAACAATGTGCTTTTTTACAGTTTCAAAATACTTCATTCTGTGCGATTTATGAGCCATTTTCCTCATGGGGACACAAAAAATGTCCCCAAAAGTTCAAAATTTAAAGGTATTGCTATACTTATGGTGACACTATGTCCCCACAATCTAATGAATACAAGGTACACACATATGCGTGCTCACACATACACACATACACTCATTATGCACACCAGTCTCTGTCTCCTGGAAGTCTGGAAGGGTGAGATGGAGGCCGCTGGGTTTTCTGCTTAGTGGGCCTGGATCGGGAGGTATGCTATTAGAGTCATCTTCTTCACTGAAAAAGAGAAGAACATATGAATTCATCTAACTACATCTAACACACAAACACCTGAGACAGATGTAGCATACTACCTGAGTCGGGTGAAATCATAGCGACTTTGCCACAACTGCAGCATTTCTGCACAGGTCTGTAAAGCTGCACCAGGACCAAACAAAACCTGCTCCAGCTTCACTTTGGTAAAGAGAAGACTAAAAAAACAACAACAATTAACTAATTGTTAATGCAACTAATGAAAGACAAACAATGTAACAGTTGTTCAAATCAATAATAATAATAATAATAATAATAATAATAATACATCTAGAATAACAGGGTTGAAAAAGTCATTAAGCCCTTGGTTTAATACTACATAGAGCCATCTTTTGCTTTAATTACAGCTTTAAGTACATCTTGGCTGTGGAAAATTGGCCATTCTTGTAGAATTTCCGTCAAATTCTTTGGTGAACCAGCAATGGACTGCTCTCTTCAAATCCATCCACAGATTTTCAAGTAAAATTTAAGTCAGAGCTCACTCAAGAACTTTCACCTTCCTCCCTTTGAGCTATTTCATGTTGTTTTGACAGATGTTTCATGTAATCGTCGTATTGGAAGGTAAATGAACTGCCCATGTTTAGCTGGGTGACAGATACAGTACAGGTTTTCCTCAAGAATTTGGATTTACCACTTTCCCTTCAATTCTGACCAATCAGCCAGCGCCAGCTGAGGAGAAACATCTCCAGAACATAATGTTGCCACCTTCATGCTTCAAAATGATTAGCCCTCCTGTGAATTTCTTTTTCTTATTCAAATATTTCCCAAATGATATTTAACTGAGCAAGTTAAATGAGCAATATTTTTTCTTCTGGAAAAAGTTTTATTTGTTTTATTTCGGTAGTTTTTAATAAGCAGTTTTTAATAATCTTTAAATTATTTTTAGGTCAATATTGTTAGCCCCCTTAAGCTATTTTTTTCAATAGTCTATAGAACAAACCATCCTTACACAATGACTTTCCTAATTACCCTAACTTGCCTAGTTAACCTAGTTAAGCCTTTAAATTGCAATTTAAAGGGCACCTGATGCAAGTCATCTTTTAGAAGCTGGTCGGACAGAACTGTGTGTAGGTATAGTGTGTCCACAGTCATATTGGAGTGATACAAACAAAACAAGTCTATTTATTTAAATTTCCTGACATCAAAATAGGATTCAAATTCCTGCAAGTTTAAGGCCTGCCGCAACGTGACGTAGTAGTGCAGTTTTCCCCGCCCACCAAACTGATTGACAGCCATGTTTTAACATGTCTTCATAGTAACGCATATAATCATATCCGCAAGACAAGACTTGCAAAGAAACTGGGATTAAACAATCTGTTCAACTGTCCGTGATAAGGTGCACCTCAAGAATAAGTTTTAAAGTTTAAAATGTTTTTAAAACAGTTCAGTGAAGTGAAGTGAAGTGAAGTGTAGTGTGGCCAAGTATGGT
>CAIGQV010009666.1:0-10668 GCA_903798115.1 Danio jaintianensis
AATTTGCACTCTCAGTGAAACACTGAAAAACAGCCCAATTTGACCATGGATTTTACAATTTGTGAACATGCTACAGGTAAATGTTTGGTATCATTGGAAAGTAGAGGATATGTGCTTAACAATGACTTTTAATTATAGCATAAAGATTGCCAGAGTTATGAATAAATTGCCACAATCAAATGTGCACTCTCAGCACAAGCACAAGCAAATGTCTGATAACTTTGGAAAGTAGAGAACATGTGCTTTGCAAAGATATAATTAATTTAATTATAGCATAAACATTGCCGGAGTTATGAATAAATTGCTAGCATCAAATTTGCAGTCTCAGCACGAGCACAAGCAAATGTCTGATAACTTTGGAAGTAGAGAATATGTGCTTTACAATGATGTGAATTATTTAAATATAGCATAAACATTGCCAGAGTTATGAATAAATTGCTACAATCAAATTTGCACTCTCAGCATGAGCACAGGCACCAAAACAAAACCCCAATTTGACCATTGATTTTACAATTTTTGAACATGCTACAGGTAAATGTTTGGTAGCTTTGGAAAGCAGAGAACATGTGCTTTACAAAGATGATATAATTAATTTAATTATAGCATAAGAATCTCCAGAGTTATGAATAAATTGCTACAATCAAATTTGCACTCTCAGTGAAACACTGAAAAACAGCCCAATTTGACTATGGATTTTACAATTTTTGAACATTCATTCATTTTCTTTTCGGCTTAGTCCCTTTATTAATCTGGGGTCGCCACAGCGGGATGAACCGCCAACTTATCCAGCATATGTTTTACGCAGCGGATGCCCTTCCAGCTGCAACCCATCACTGGGAAACATTCATACACATACACTACGGACAATTTTAGCTTACCCAATTCACCTATACCGCATGTCTTTGGACTTGTGGGGGAAACCGGAGCACCTGGAGGAAACCCACGCGAACACGGGGAGAACATGCAAACTCCACACAGAAATGCCAACTGACCCAGCCAAGGCTCAAACCAGCGACCTTCTTGCTGTGAGGCGAACGTGCTACCCACTGCGCCACCACGTCACCCAATTTTTGAACATTCTACAGGCAAATGTTTGGTATCTTTGGAAAGTAGACGATATGTGCTTTACAATGATGTGAATTATTTAAATATAGCATAAACATTGCCAGAGTTATGAATACATTGCTACCTTCAAATTTGCACTCTCAGCACGAGCACAGGCACCAAAAAAACAGCCCAATTCGACCATGGATTTTACAATTTTTTAACATGATACAGGTAAATGGTTGGTAGCTTTGGAATGCAGAGAATATTGTCACGGTTACAGGTGCATGCACTCTGTCTGTTGTTTGTTACTGTCACGTGGGGTTGTTTTTGTCACCCACGCGTTCTGTTATGTGTGTGTGTGGATCACGTGTGATTACATCAGCTGTGCTGATTTGCAGCCACAGCTGTATGTAATCAGCGTCTCCTATTTAAAGAGCTGGTTCCAGCTCTTCAGTGTCAGTTCGTTATTTGCGTGTTCATGTGTCTCTGTGTCTCGCCAGGACCTTGTCAGTTTCGTGACTCATTGTGCTGTACCTGCGACATCCCTGTGTCCGGTGTTTGTCTGCACCCTGACCTGCACGCTATTTACTATTGTTATATTAAATTTTACTTGCAATTGGATCCACCAGACTTTGTCTTTTATTCTCGGGACAGAACGAACTGACCTCTCATGGATCCAGAAAATTTGGCTGAAAATTTAGCTCACAACCAGGCCAGAATCGATCACCTGGAGAAAATAATAACGGCTACCAATCAGGCGGTACAGACTCTAGTTACACAAGTCACTGCACTTACCACACAGGTGCAGCAGCTTTCGGGAGAAGTTCTCGCAGCTGGAGTCATGCCACTTCAATCCATGCCCGCGGTTCAAGAACTGGGTAACCCCTCAGTAGAACCGCGTCGTCTTCCACCGGCGTCCTACTCAGGGGACCCGTTGCTTTGTCAAGCTTTTGTTACCAAGTGCTCCTTGTACATGGATCTTCAACCATCCCACTTTCCATCAGAACGCGCCAGGGTTGCTTTTGTGGTAAACCTTCTTTTTGGTAAGGCCGCTCTTTGGGGAACTGTGGTGTGCGAACAACAACTTCCATGTTGTACGTCAGTTAAATCCTTCACTGACGAATTAAAGAAGGTTTTTGACAGAGCAGCTTCTGGCAGAGAGGCGGCCCGTTTTTTAGCGGAACTAAAACAGGGCAGTCTTAGCTTGGCAGGTCTCGCCTCTCTTTGCAGGAGAGGCAGCGACGTCGCTCGGAGGGGTTGTGCTTCTACTGCGGAGAAGCGGGACACATGAAATGCCAAATTGAATTGGCAGAGCTCTGCTCCACAGCTGGCAGCAATGAGCCATCAGCGCTATATAAGCTGCACGCTGCGGAGTGAGCCTCAGAATTTGCCTGCTGAAGATCCGATCACTCAGCTAATCAGCTGGAGACTCAGCTGCTGTGGCAGTGGAGACGCACGTCTCCATTCCCTTTTTCGGGGAACGTGGGTTACGGATGTAACCAGGACATTCCCCTTCATACGGGAACTTCAACGTGCGTCTGGAACAGAGTATGGGAGACTGTATGGAAAACGCCAGAGCAGCTAAGCCCGTCACGCTCCTGATGTGATGTTTGCCAAGCATAGCGTGGGCGCACAAGCATCACCAAGAGCGCAACCTTCCAACGTCCCCTAGGCCCTTAATTACCATTACATGGGAATAATTACAATTTAGATCGGGGGTCGTAAATGTGCTTTTACCTAGCTAATATAGTCTAGAGATTTTAGAAATACAACAGTACGTTGGGACGCTGCGGAGGCCACCTGCTACCCAAGAGGGGAGACTTGATGGCAATAAGGACATATGGACTAGCCCTATGGAGGGCGAGTGCTACATATGATAAGCTGGTTAGCGGGTAGGGAAGACACGGGTCCGCCTGGTCAGGGGGAACACTCCGTGGCTGAATAAGCATATGGGATCACCATCGGGGACCGCGCATAGCTGGCACCGAACCTCAGCATGAGACCAAGAGTGGGCATACCAGACATCACACTGAGTCAGGCACCCGGCTCCTCCGCTGAGTTGGGTGCTGGGGGCCTCGGAGGAATTCTCTAGGGTTCGCCAAGCGGAAAACTTACTAGCAGAATAGAAAAGGCGCACGTATCTCCGGGTTAGGGAGCATGGCGCAGCAAGCATTTTTGACACCGAGTTTAATTTCGTCCCGATTGACCGGAGTGACCCAGTAATCGGGAGGAAACCGACTCCACTCGAGGATTATAAAATCTCGTGAATGTGTTAGGTGTCGTCCAGCCCGCAGCTCAGCATAATCTGTCAAGAGGCGCTGCGTACTCACGCCGAAAAGGAGGCACCCGTTTTTTTTTGTTGTTTTTTTTTGTTTTTGTTTTTTTAAAGTGTGCTCTCTCTCCCGGGGGACACAGCTTGCCCTGGCACATAAGGCAATGGGATAACTATAAAATGGACCAACCTCTGCTTTGATACGGCACTTCCCTTCTGCCGATCATAACAGAAAAGAGCTGCTTAAAGACGTATGCTCTACGTGTCACATTAAGCGCAGTGCGCGAACATACAAAAAAAGGGATGGGTCGGCCTCCTTTGCAGACAGCGCTTGCAGGCTCACAACCACTTTTAATATAAAAAAGGGATGGTAGGAACCTTGGCACAAGCTGAACCGGGGTCTCAGGTAAACGTGAGAGTAGGCCGGTCCATATTCATGGCACGATTCGCTGACCGAAAATGCCACCGGAATCCTAACCCTCCTGACTGATACCAACGCGACCAGCAGAGCTGCCTTCATGGACAGAAAACTTATAGATACTGAGTCGAGTGGCTCAACGGACCTAAGCATAACTGATGTTCACAAATTGTAAAATCAATGGTCAAATTGGGGTTCCCCTTCATACGGGAACTTCAACGTGCGTCTAGAACAGACTATGGGAGTACGTCAGACGACCAATCACTCTGAAGAGTAAGAAAACAGGCCAATGAAATGCCATATTTAATTGGCAGAGCTCTGCTCCACAGCTGGCAGCAATGAGCCATCAGCGCTATATAAGCTGCACGCTGCGGAGTGAGCCTCAGAATGTAATTACTTCAGAGCCTCTCACAGAGACTGAAGACACTCTATCTGCCAACCTGATTTCATGACTGAAACCAGTTTACTCACCAGTGCGGGAGATGACGCGACAGCGGCAGTCGATCTGGGCTTTCTGTCCCCTGGGCGTTTCGCTGGTGTGCACAAAAGAGCAGTTTCCATTAAAAGAGCAGATTCCCTAAGAGAGCAACACAGTCAATCAACAGGTCTTTTTCAAGACGCTGTTCTGACTGTGCGTTTCCGGTAGGAACCGGCGGAGAGCGAGAAACAGGCCCGTAGAAGGCAAGGTCCATCCAGGGGCTGAAGGTGCAGAGACACAGCGTAGTGATGGACACCCAGTGCGTCTCCGTGCGACATGCCCATCTGGGGACCCGATCGCGAAGCCAGCGCTGAAGTGGTCTCATATGAACAATTGAGCGGCGTGATAGCGGCTACAAAATGTCATATGCCCCAGGAGCCTCCGAAAAACTTCAGTGAAACCACTATAACTGCCGAATTAAACGGACAGGGCAGCACTAGCCCAGCGCGCTAAAAGCGCACCGTGATGGAGACCGGGTCCAGCTCCAACCCGAGATGAGAGAAGCTCTGCCCAGGGGAGAGCTTGCTCATTCTCGGTTGACCCGAAACCCCAACAGGCCGAGGTGCCAGAGCACCAGGTCCCTATGCATAATCGACTAATTCAAGGTCTGAAAAAAAATGTAACCCAGTCAAAGAATAATCAAAAATGCAGATGCGCGTGCGCCAAAGAGGCACAGGGCATCCTCCACGCATGGAACAGGGAGAGCCCGAAGGGGAGGACCATTTACTGCCATGCTCGGGCCCCGTCGCACTTTAGGAGGGAGAGAGCGAGACATGGAGTGAGCGTCCTTCAGGTCTATAGCTGCAACCAATCCCACGGACGGACGCACTGGGGGATGCGTTTCTGCATGAGCACCCTGATCAGCATCCTGAACAGATGACAGATCAAAACGCGCAGATAGGATTGGTATAACCCACCGCTCTTCTTCGGCACGATGAAGTATGGGCTGTAAAACCCACACTTCATCTCGGCTGGAGGGACCTGCTCGATTGCATCCTTCGCCAGGAGGACAGCAATCTCCTCTCGCAAGACAGGGGCTATCTCGGGGGAAACCCTCATAGTATGAACACCCGTTAACCTGGGAGGGCGGATAGCGAATTGAATCGCATAGCCGAGTCTGATCGTCCGCATGAGCCACCGCGACGGGCTGGGCAGCGCTAACCAGGCTGGCAGAGCGCGCGCTAATGGCACCATCGGACTGATCAATGACATGCCAACGGAGGGGCAGCTCGGGAGGGGAGGGCTCACCCCGGGAAGCAGAGCGTCCCAAGGAAGAACTGAAAATAAGAGATTGACTCTTACCTTCCTCCCAGGATCCCGCGGAGAGGCTGGAGGTGCGAGAAAGGAGATCATCCTCTGGCGCCCTCAAAGCCTGTGGCGAGGTGCACCAAAGCTGAGAGCTGGAAGGCAGTGCATCCCATGCTGGCAGCAATTGGGCTTCCACACCCAGAGGGAGGAAAAGCCGCTCTTTTCGGATCGCTACATTCATTCGCGGGGGAGCCCCAGCCCTCCACCGGGGAAAGAACGGTTCTCCTCCTCTCCAAGTGGCCCGCCTTAGGTTCGCTTCGTGGTCCGATTACTGGACTTTACGGCGACCTATGACGGGAGCGTCAAGTTCCTGCGGCGAGGCTCGGCGCGTTCACTAGCCGGCTGTGACGGCGGAGCATTTTGGAGCTGCGGGAAGATCGTTCTCGGCGAAGAACAGCCAGCGCGGACGGGTCCGGTGGGGGAGCAGTTTTCCGAGCCCACCAGGAGATGACCTGCTCCATCGCGCATGGCTGATCTCTCACCACCGAGGACTCCTGGGTAAAGTCCATGACAGTGTCGTGGAGTAGGCCTGCCTGGGATATGGGCACACCAAGAAAGCGTACTTTGTCAGCGAGGCGCATATCTGCCAGGGTAAGCCAAGGGTGGCATTTCCGGACCACTGTGTGGCCATCGTCCTCCCCAGGGCACGTGCGGGCGACTTGAAGGTCATGAGAGCATAGTCGACCACCGTGCGGTGCTTCGCATAAGCCTGGGGAAGAACCGCCCCTGTGCAGCACAGCAGGTGCCGTGGTGCAGGGCAGAAGCGGCATGGCCCGCAACGGTGTGGGCTCTGGCCATGAGAGACACAGAAAACCCACCCGCCTTGGACGGGGGTCTCAGCTTACCCCTCCAGGTGGCGGCCAACCACCTGAGGAATAGCTTCGTTCCCACTGGCCGCCTCGCCATCAGGGGAGGTGAAGGCGGAAGCGCACGAGGACCGGGCAGAGAAAAAACACCCTCTATGCCAGCGTGCGCTCGCTGTGCGCCCCTGGGAAGAAGTGGACGGGAGCTGGAAGACTCATCTTACATCAGCTTGCACGCCACACCTCTAGTCGATCCGGCGGTGAGACTGGGGGACAAGCCATCTCCAGCCACACCGCCGAAGCAGCCCAGGAAGTGCAGCCATCATGTCTAATTCGAGAACCGTGACTATGCATTGCACCCCGTAGGATGGAAGCGAGCCCGGTCTGTCATCTGAGCATGACAGCTCGCCCTCCGATGTCGCGATGGACAGTGAGAGCATGAGCTGTCCGGAAGCACCGCATCGACATGCTGGACCCCCAGACGTGTGATGTGATACCCGTGCCCATCATCCGGAGATAGGAACCACCGCATCCAGAAACGCACAGTCAGAACAGCGTCTTGAAAAAGACGTGTTGATTGACTGTGTTGCTCTCTTAGGGAATCTGCTCTTTTAATGGAAACTGCTCTTTTGTGCACACCAGCGAATCGCCCAGGGGACAGAAAGCCCAGATCGACTCCCGCTGTCGCGTCATCTCCCGCACTGGTGAGTAAACTGGTTTCAGTCATGAAATCAGGTTGGCAGATAGAATGTCTTCAGTCTCTGTGAGAGGCTCTGAAGTAATTAAATTCTGAGGCTCACTCCGCAGCGTGCAGCTATATAGCGCTGATGGCTCATTGCTGCCAGCTGTGGAGCAGAGCTCTGCCAATTCAATTTGGCATTTCATTGGCCTGTTTTCTTACTCTTCAGAGTGATTGGTTGTCTGACGTACTTCCATAGTCTGTTCCAGACGCACGTTTAAGTTCCCATATGAAGGGGAACCCCAATTTGACCATTGATTTTACAATTTGTAAACATGCTACAGGTAAATGTTTGGTAGCTTTGGAAAGCAGAGTACATGTGCTTTACAAAGATATAATTAATTTAAATATAGCATAAACATTGCCAGAGTTATGAATAAATTGCTAGCATCGAATTTGCACTCTCAGTGAAACACTGAAAAACAGCCCAATTTGACCATGGATTTTACAATTTTTGAACATGCTAAAGGTAAATGTTTGGGAAGTAGAGGATATGTGCTTTACAATGATGAGAATTATTTATATATAGCATAAACATTGCCAGAGTTATGAATAAATTGCTACAATCAAATTTGCACTCTAAGCACAAGCACAGGCACCAAAAAAACAGCCCAATTTGACCATGGATTTTACAATTTTTGAACATGCTACAGGTAAATGTTTGATATCCTTGGAAAGTAGAGGATATGTGGTTTACAATGATGTCAATAATTTAATTATAGCATAAACATTGCCAGAGTTATGAATAAATTGCTACCATCAAATATCTATCTAACTATCTCTCTCTCTCTCTCTCACTACCTCTGTTTGTGTCTGTTATAATTGTCCAGCTTGCTTTTGTCTGTCTGTCTGTATCTGTATCTGTGTTGCAATGTCCACAAAACATAAGATTGACTTGCAGGACCCTCACTACCAAGAGGGGAATGGTTCTTGAAATGAAGCTGGACCACATTCTAGCAGAAGCCAGGGTAAGTAAATTTAACTTTTTTTAATGTAGAATGCAGAAGATTACATGCATATACATTGCGTGACACAATTAACATCTTATAATGTTTTTTGACGTGGGCAAATGAGGTAATGTCATATGGAAAAATTAAATCAGAAATATTCACTGCAACACAGACAGCAGCTGTGGAGAGAAAACGTCCACGCTCTGTAGAAGACCCTCCACAGGGCTCTAAAAGGAACACGGGTCGTGGCAAGCCAAGGGGGAGTCAAGGAGGACGGCGCCATGCTTCAGCAACAGGTTATATCTAAATTCCAGTTGTAAACAGAAATTAAAAAAGCAGATAAACCTTTCAGTAGTGTTTTCTATACTAAAGTAAAATACATTGCAAAGTACGTATCTGAAATGTATGATTTTATAAATTGTTTGAGTAAAGACAACACATGAATACAGGGATAGCCTACAATAACATGTTATTTTTCTATGTAATGTTTTACAGTCACACCCATCCCTGTTGAGTGCTCAGTATCATCAAGTGTGGAGGTTCCACTTACTGTACCCTCAGCAAAACTAAATCCTCAAGAGCAATTTGGTAAATCAAAAAGATGAATTTAGGTTTAAACCTGTAATCTATTCAAATGAAAGAAAAACTCCTTAGACTAAACTGGCAGCGCAGTAGACGGTTTAAGAACACAGTTTTGTGATGATGTAGGATAATTTGACATTGAATCATGCAGTGTGTATTCTAAATATTGATCATTTGACTTTGAATTAATCCTCAATTAAATTTCTTGACTTTATGATATTGTTATGTTGCCAAATGAACATGTAGATAAACCACTGAAGAAGACCAGGACCACGAGGGACGTTTTTTGCATTTTAATTTTTTCTTCAGGTGGTGAAAACTGTAAACATACACAATATGCTCTTAGAAAAACTGAGCTCTAGACAGACGAAAATAAAAGTCATTCATCGGCACTTTAAAATGCATTTCCCAACCAGATAATACGAAAATATATTACTTAAGATCTTTATAAACACATACATAAACTTACGGCATTGCCTTGACAGTGCTTTAATGTGGATGGCGACAGATTGCTGACCATACCATGCTAGATTTCGCCTGCTCTGTTTACGAAGGGGCGTCACGGTGGCGCAGTGGGTAGCACGTTCGCCTCACAGCAAGAAGGTCGCTTGTTCGAGCCTCGGCTGGGTCAGTTGGCGTTTCTGTGTGGAGTTTGCATGTTCTCCCCGTGTTCGCGTGGGTTTCCTCCGGGTGCTCCGGTTTCCCCCACAAGTCCAAAAACATGTGGTATAGGTGAATTGGGTAGGATAAATTGTCCGTAGTGTATGTGTGTGAATGAGTGTGTGTATGGATGTTTCCCAGTGATGGGTTGCAGCTGGAAGGGCATCCGCTGCGTAAAACATATGCTGGATAAGTTGGCGGTTCATTCCGCTGTGGCGACCCCAGATTAATAAAGGGACTAAGCCGAAAAGAAAATGAATGAATGAATGAATGTTTACGAAGGAACCGAAAGTTAGCGCGGCCGAACAGGAAGTAGAATTGTCCGCTAATATTTTTTTAATAAAACTTACAAATAAACATGAAATACTTATAAGAAACTCTTAGAAATACTTTTTAAACATTTTAAACCATTTGTATACCTCTTTTTAACCCATTTAACTTATTTATTAAATTATTAATTGCCTTAAGGGCAACACAGATATTTTAACACTCTGTCCTTCTGCTGAGCCTCAAAGAAGCTCTGCAGCTTCTTGGGATTTTCGGCAACAGAAAGCCTCAGAGCGCTGTAAAGAAGCAAGACCATACAACCTCAATTGCCTTATTGAAAAAGAGGCAGTTGGTCATCCTTTGTGTTGTCTTTGCCACGAGCCCGCTGTTATTAGGTTGGTTTTCATTCATGTTAAACTGGGAATAAATGGACAACCACATGATAATTTGACCAATGATAAATTGTGGACCATGTGTATATGAACTTTCTTGGTTAACTTCTTGGTTCATCATTCAAGTGATAAACTCTGAGCTACTATGCAGTCCTGTAAAATAAATTTAAAACTAACATCTAAAAAAAATTTGAATATCTTTTTATATATTTTGTTTGTTTTCATTAGGTGCAAAGAGTGTCTTCCTGTGGAGTGGTTCTGTGGAGACTGTGATGTACTGCATCACAAAAAACAGCCACTCCACAACAGAGAATGTGTTGTTCATGGATTTTTGGAAGCCATTCCTCCAACCTCACATGTTATCAAAGGGGAAGATGGATATTGGATCCATGAGCAAGGTATGCTCTCACAAACACCCCAATTTTGCTGTCCAGGTGCGTCTGCAGCCAGTAATATATTGTCTAAAAATAACATATATATATTAGATATATCCGCATATATGCTATACCTATGGTATTGCATTTGTGATAGTATTGTTGTGATAGTAGCAAGGTTGTTTGTAATTTAGCGAGACAAACTTAAACAATGTGTAATGTCAATTGGGATTATAGGAACTTGTGTTACTTCCAACCATTCACAATGTGCAGAATTGTTGCAAAATTACAAAGTATGTGGTAAATGTGTATTCATTAACATAAAAAAAATTATATTGTTTCTAGGGCGTTTTGACTTGCATCTGCCAATATATATTT
>CAIGQV010009704.1:0-14327 GCA_903798115.1 Danio jaintianensis
TATATATATATATATATATATATATATATATATATATATATTTTCTCCTTAGAGAGAAACCTGCCTGGCTTTTTTTCTTCTTCTGGGTTTAGTTTCTTTGTTACTGACATAAGCAGTATCTTGGAAAACAGCCACATATTATAAATGACTCATAAATTAAATAGAGACCTTTCAGTTGTTAAACATTTTAGTTGGCTAAATTACATGAGGTTGGCTCAATTACATTATTGTGAGAAATGCATTTAACCGATATTCGAAAAAGTGGCTTTAGAGGTCAATAACTCTATATTCTTTTTTTTTTTCTTCTTTTAATTACGATAAATCAAAACAAATTATATGTATCATTTTCATTTTTCATCTGGAACAAATGAACTAGGGCTGCCCCCAACAACTGCTGTATATTTTATGTGAAATAATTTACCTCTATAAATAAATGTAATTTAAGTAAACTTATTGCAAAATAAATTGCAGTTTGGTTTTAAAAGTTATTTTCTCAAAGTCTTTTTTTCTAAATGTTTCCTCTTCAGGTGTTCACGCTTTATGCTTTTGCTGTTGTGATCTGATAATTCTATAGCATTTCTGATTCACCTCAGCACATTTAAATGATGCGATGTGCATTGTTCATGCTAATGGCGTGGATGAAATGGTTACTTTATTCAAAGGGGGAAAACGTTATTTAAAAGGTAAAATAATATAAAATGATAAATCGATCATCAATAAATATTGATGTCCACTAATTATCAGTGTAGACTCGTGGCAGCCCTAAAATGAACCAAGAGAACTTAACTGTAAATGCAAACACACTTTTACACAATATTGATTGAACCCCATTGGATATCATTGTATGTACTATATTTTTCATATTTCTATACAGTGGTGTAAAAAAGTGTTTGCCCCTTACAAATGTTTTACTTTAATGTTTCAGATCATCAAACAAATTTAAATATTAGTCAAAGATGACACAAGTAAACACATTATGCAGTTTACATTCATTCATTCATTTTCTTTTCGGCTTAGTCCCTTTATTAATCTGCAGTCGCCACAGCGCAATGAACCGCCATCTTATCCAGCATATGTTTTTACGCAGCGGATGCCCTTCCAGCTACAACCCATCACTGGGAAACACCCATACACTCCCATTCACACACATGCACTACAGACAGTTTAGCTTACCCAATTCACCTATAGCGCATGTCTTTGAACTTGTGGGGGAAACCGGAGCACCTGGAGAAAACCCACGCCAACACGGGGAGAACATGCAAACTCCACACAGAAATTCCAACTGATCCAGCCGAGGCTCGATCCAGCGACCTTCTTGCTGTGAGGTGACATCGCTACCCACTGCGCCACCACGCCGCCACAGTTTTTAAATTAGGGTTTTTATTATTAAGGGAAAACAAAATCCAAAACTACATAGCCCTGTGTGAAAAAAGTGATACACATTAAAACATAACTCTTTATTTATCACACCTAAGTTCAATTTCTCTAGCACACCTGTTTGCAATCAAGAAATCACTTAAATAGGACCAGCCTGACAAAGTGAAGTAGACCAAAAGAGCCTCAAAAAAGACATGCTGAGATAAAAAGAAATTCAAAAACAAATGAGAAAGAAAATAATTAAGATCTACCTGTCTAGATAAGGTTATAAAGCCATTTTAAAGCTTTAGGACTGCAATTAACTAAAATGAGAGCCATTATCTACAAATGGCAAAAACATGGAACAGTGGAGAACCTTCCCAGGAGTGGCCGGCTGACCAAAATTACCCCAAGGGTGCAGCAACAACTCATCCAAGAGATCACAAAAGACCCCACGACAACATCCAAAGAACTCCAAGCCTCGCTTGCCTCAGTTAAGGTGTGTTCATGACTTCACTATAAGAAAGAGACTGGGCAAAAATGGTTTGCATGGCAGAGTCTCACTTTTGCCAGAAAACATATTGATGAACCCCAAGAATTTTGGGAAAATACACTGTGGACTGATGAGACAAAAGTTTAACTTTTGGTAATGGGCTAATGGTCTGTCCCATTATGTGTGCATAAAAGTAAAACTGCATCTCAGGGAAAAAACATCATACCAACAGTAAAATGTGGTGGTAGTGTGATGGTCTGGGGATGTTTTGCTGCTTCTGGACCTGGAAGATTTACTGTGATAAATGGAACCATGAATTCTGCCGTGTACCAAAATATCCTGAAGGAGAATGTCCGGCCAGCTGTTAGTGACCTCAAGCTGAAGCAAACTTGGGTTCTGCAGCAGGACAATGATCCAAAGCACACCAGCCTACTTCTGAATGGCTGAAGAAAAACAAAATGAAGACTTTGGTGTGGCTAGTTCACACAGGGCTATGTAGTTTTGGATTTTGTTTTCCCTCAATAATAAAAACCTTCCATTTAAAAACAGTTTGATGTGTTTTTTTGTGTTATCTTTGACTAATAACTACAATTTTAATTTGTTTGATGATCTGAAAAATTAAAGTGTGGCAAACATGCTAAAAAATAAGAAATCAGATTTATTTCATAGCCTAACAAATACAAGTCCAGGTTTGAATTCAAGTTGTAATCAATGTACACATATATAGTTGTATACAGATGTCTTTAAACAGAATATTCTGTTGCACTCAAAATTCAGAATTTAAAAGAAATTAAAGTGAAGGATTATCCAAAAAATTGAATTTCTGTAATCATTTAACCTGTTCGTTCTTTTGTAGAATACAGAAGATATTATGAAAAAAATTTTTACACCTCCACACAAATAAAGTCAGGCAACTCTTAAATACCATTGATTGAACCCCACTGAATATCATTATGTGGATAGCATAGTTTGTTTTCATATAGTTTTCTTATTTCTAACTAAATTAAATTAAATATTTCACTCAAAATTCTGAATTTGTAAAGCTACATTTATTTATTTACTTAAAAAGGATAATTTGTCATCATTTTCTCACCCTTGTGAGAAAACCCTCGAATTTCCAAACTTGTTCTTTCTTCTGTCAAACACAAAAGAAGAATTTAGGAATTCAGTTCAGAATTTGTGACGTTGTTTTTTCACCATTGTGTCTAAACACAATTTACAAACTGTGGAACACAAAAGAAGAAATTAAGAACATCCTGGTTACGTCCGTAATCCACGTTCCCCGAATAGGGAACGGAGACGTGTGTCTGGAACCAGACATATGGGATTACGTCAGACGACCAATCACTCTGAAGAGTAAGAAAACGGGCCAATGAATGCCAAAAATGAATTGGCAGAACTCAGCTTCACAGCTGACAGTGATTAGCCATTAGTGCTATATAAGCTGCCAGCTGAGAAGCGAGCACTAGTATTTGCCTGCTGAAGAGCCGATCACTCAGCTAACAGCTGGAGACTCAGGTGCTGTGGCGGTGGAGACACACGTCTCCGTTTCCTATTCGGGGAACGTGGGTTACAGACGTAACCAGGATGTTCCCCTTCGTATGGGAACTCCAGCGTGTGTCTGGAACCAGACATATGGGAGAGTGTATGGAAAACGCCACAGCAGCTAAGCCTGTCACGCTCCTGATGTGAAGTTTGCCAAGCATAGCGTGAGCGCACAAGCATCACCAAGAGCGCAACCTTCCAACGTCCCCTAGTCCCTTAATTACCATTACATGGGGATAATTAAAATTTAGATCGGGGGTCGTAAATGGTAAATGTGCTTTTACCTAGCTAATATAGTCCAGGGATTTTAGAAATACAACAGTACGTTGGGAAAGCATGCCAGTCCCCAAAGGGGGAGGATGCTGCGGAGACCACCTGCTGCCCAAGAGGGGAGACTTGATGGCAATAAGAACATATGGACTAACCCTTTGGAGGGGGAGTGCTATATATGATAAGCTGGTTAGTGGGTAGGGAAAACACGGGTCCGCCTGGTCAGGGGGAAGACTCCGTGGCTGAAATAGGCTTATGGGATCACCATCAGGGACCATGCATAGCTGGCACCGAACCTCAGCATGTGGGTAGACCAAGAGTGGGCATACCAGACATCACACTGAGCCAGGCACCCGGCTCCTCCGCTGAGTCGGGTGCTGGGAGCCTCGGAGGAATTCTCTAGGGTTTGCCAAGCGGGAAACTTACTAGCAGAATAGAAAAAGCACACATATCTCAGGGTTAGGGAGCATGGCGCAGCAAGCGTTTTTGACACAGAGCTTAATTTCGTCCCGATTGACTGGAGTAACCCAGTAATCGGGAGGAAACCTACTCCACTCGAGGATTAAAAATCTCGTGAATGTGTTAGGTGTCGCCCAGCCCGCAACTCTAATAATCTGTTAAGAGGCGCTGCGTACTCATGCCAAAAATAGGCACCACTTTTTTTTTTGCTCTCTCTCTCCCGGGGGACACAGCTCGCCCTGGCACATGAAGCGAGGGCGATGGCATAACTATAAAATGGACCAACCTCTGCTTTGATACGGCACTTCCCTTCTGCCGATAATAACAGAAAAGAGCTGCTTAAAGACGTATGCTCTACGTGTCACATTAAGCGCAGTGCGCGGACATAGCAATGAAAGGGCTGGGTCTGCCTCCTCTGCAGACAGCGCTTGCAGGCTCACTACCACTTTTAATATTAAAAGGGGTGGTAGGAACCTTGGCACAAGCTGAACCGAGGCCTCGAAGTTCGATTTACGAACCTGCAGCTGCATGCTCGATACACACAGTCCACCAGCCCGTACTGGAAGCATCCATCAGAATGACAGTATGACTGGACACTTGTTCTAAGGGCACCCAGGCCCGTAGAAGGCAAGGTCCATCCAGGGGCTGAAGGTGCGGAGACACAGCGTGGTGATGGACACCCAGTGCGTCTCCGCGCGTCATGCCCATCTGGGGACCCGATCGCGAAGCCAGCGCTGAAGTGGTCTCATATGAGCAATTGAGCGGCGTGATATTGGCTACAAATTTCATATGCCCCAGGAGCCTCTGAAAAACTTCAGTGAGACCACTATAACTGCCGAATTAAACGGACAGGGCAGCAGTAGCCCGGCGCACTAAAAGTGCACCGTGATGGAGATCGAGTCCAGCTCCAACCCGAGATGAGAGAAGCTCTGCCCGGGGGAGAGCTTGCTCATTCTCGGTTGACCCGAAACCCCAACAGGGTGAGGTGCCGGAGCACCAGGTCCCTATGCATAATCGACTAATTCAAAGGTCTGAAAAAAAATAATGTAATCCAGTCAATGAATAATCCAAAATGCCGATGCGCATGCGCCGTAGAGGCACAGGGCATCCTCCACACATGGAACAGGGAGAGCCCGAAGAGGAGGACCATTTATTGCCATGCTCGGCCCCCGTTGCACACCGGTAAAAACACGGTTATAAGGAAGGAGAGAGCGAGACATGGAGTGAGCGTCCTTCAGGTCTATAGCTGCAACCAATCCCGCGGACGGACGCACTGGGGGATGCGTTTCTGCATGAGCATCTTGATCGACATCCTGAACAGATAACAGATCAAAACGCGCAGATAGGATTGGTATAACCCACCGCTCTCTGGGTACGATGAAGTGAGCACTCTTTATCTCGGCTGGAGGGACCGGCTCGATTGTATCCTTCGCCAGGAGGATAACAATCTTCTTACGTGAGACAGGGGTGACATAGCGATGACCACTTAAATACACACCCGTGAACTTGGGAGGCCAACAGCACATTGAAACGCATAGCCGAGTCTGACCGTCCGTGTGAGCTACTACGACGGGCTGAGCAGCGCTAACCAGGCTGACAGAGTCCGAACGAGCAGCATCACTGCAACGATCGCTGACGTACCCGCGGAGGGGCAGCTTCGGGATGGGGAGTGCTCACCCCGGGAAGCGGAGCGTCCCGACGAAGAACTGAAAATAAGAGATTGACTCTTACCTTCCTCCCAGGATCCCGCGGAGAGGTTGGAGGTGCGAGAAAGGAGCTCATCCTCTGGCTCAAAGCCTGTGGCGAAGTGCACCAAAGCTGAGAGCTGGAAGGCAGTGCGTCCCATGCTGGCAGCAATTGGGCTTCCACACCCAGATGGAGGAAAAGCCGCTCTTTTCGGATCTCTACATCC
Organism: Danio jaintianensis; assembly: GCA_903798115.1. NCBI lineage: Eukaryota > Metazoa > Chordata > Actinopteri > Cypriniformes > Danionidae > Danio > Danio jaintianensis. The sequence continues at coordinate 6,036 of CAIGQV010009704.1, forward strand.
AAAAAGAGTGATCGAGCGATCTCAACGAGAAACAGCCAGTGCGGACGGGTCCGGTGGGGGAGCAGTTTTCCAAGCCCACCAGGAGATGACCTGCTCCATCGTGCACGGCTGATCTCTCACCACCGAGGACTCCTGGGTAAAGTCCCAGACAGTGTCGCCGAGTAGGCCTGTCTGGGTTATGGGCACAGCAAGACAGCAGGTGCCGTGGTGCAGGGCTAAAGCGGCATGGCCCTCAGCGGTGTGGGCTCTGGCCATGAGAGACGCAGATAACCCACCCGCCTTGGACGGGGGTCTCAGCTTGCCCCTCCAGGTGGCGGCGCCCACTACCTGAGGAATAGCTTCGTACCCACTGGCCGCCTCGCCATCAGGGGAGGTAAAGGCGGAAGCACATGAGGACCGGGCGGAGAAAAACGCCCTCTATGCCAGCGTGCGCTCGCTGTGCGCCCCTGGGAAGAAGTGGACGGGAGCTGGAAGATTCATCTTATATCAGCCCGCACGCCACACCTCTAGTCGGTCCAGCGGTGAGACTGGGGGACAAGCCATCTCCAGCCATACCGCCGAAGCAGCCCAGGAAGTGCAGCCATCATGTCTTACTCGAGAACCGTGACATCGCATCGCATCGCGCCCGTAGGATGGTAGCGAGCTCGGTCTGTCATCTGAGCATGACAGCTCGCCCTCCGATGTCGCGATGGGCGTCTGATCTCCGGTGTCATCAAGCGGAGGCGCGGGCATCCCGGGGGATGAACCGCACAACCACTCGAAGCTTGGATGGGGTGCGCTGTAGAGGAGTGGGGGGTCCGCGGGCCCGGAGGCGACGGATAAACCCCCACTATGATCCTCAGATCTGCCTGCGTGCTAACTCGCTTTCACGGGGAGCAACGGGGGTGGCTTGGAAGCCTTAATCTCAGCTGTGCAACAGCCATGCCCTCAAAGCGAGAGCATGAGCTGTCCGTGAGCACCACATCGACATGCTGGACCCCCAGACCTGTGATGCGATACCCGTGCCCATCCGTAGATAGGAACCACCACATCCAGAAATGCACAGTCAGAACAGCGTCTTGAAAAAGACGTGTTGATTGACTGTGTTGCTCTTTTAGGGAATCTGCTCTTTTAATGGAAACTTCTCTTTTGTTCACACCAGCGAAACGCCCAGGGGACAGGAAGCCCAGATCGACCGCCGCTGTCGCGTCATCTCCCGCACTGGTTAGTAAACTGGTTTCAGTCTTGAAATCAGGTTGGCAGATAGAGTGTCTTCAGTCTCGTGAGAGGCTCTGAAAGCTAAATTTTAGTGTTCGCTTCTCAGCTGACAGCTTACACTAATGGCTAATCACTGTCAGCTGTGGAGCTGAGCTCTGCCAATTCATTTTTGGCATTCATTGGCCCGTTTTCTTACTCTTCAGAGTGATTGGTCGTCTGACGTACTCCCATATGTCTAGTTCCAGACACACGTTGGAGTTCCCATATGAAGGGGAACACTTTTTTTAACAGTTATTCTTCCTACAATGAACCTCAGTCAAGCTGTAAATATCTCTGATTGAGGCCCAAATCTGTTTGTTTTCAAGGTCCTTATTTCAAATATTTCACTTGCAATTCAAAAGGTTTGACAGATTTGTTCACCTAAAAATTGTAATTTGTCATCATTTACTCATTCTTATATCATTTCAAAACCTGTCCTTTCTTCTGTCAAACACATATATTATATAACACAGATATTTGGATGATTGTTTTGCCCATATAGCAAAAGTAAACAACATTGACTTTCATAGACTTCTAACTTCTGTTTCACAGAAAGATCAAACAGATTGGGAACAACACAAGGATGTCTAAATGATAAAAGAATTTCCATTTTGGGTGAACTATTCCTTTAAAAATAGACTTGTTGTACAGTGTTATTTTTGAGGGAATTGGGAGCCTGATAGTGTAGTCACCAATAATCTGTACTCAAGGACAACAGCAGTTTCCTAAATTGATCCCACGCGGCACCTGCTAGAGGAAGAGCGTGTGGAGAGCTTTGTCAATGTGAGCCAGGTCTTCACGCTGAGTCTGAGATAGGAAAGACCCAAATCCTCAAGCAAACTCCACCTGCTTTTGCCTGCTCAGCAAAAAACCCAGCATCCTCACTGAGAAAATGCTGGCAGGTGCTTTCATTCTCACAGTAATTGTAATCAAACCTCGGATCGAAAGGTGTTTTTTTAAATGACAGCTGGGAATGTCTCACTGCCTGCTTCTAGACCATAATGGCTGAAATTTTCGATTGCATGATGTCAAGCTTTTAGGATCTTCTCTACAATGCATTTGAAAGTGTCTGAATTGTGGTCATTTAGTGAACAACAAACTGTTTCTGAGCAAACAGATTATCTTAATGCAAGCGCGTGATATATTTTAGAGGATTTGGAAGCTGTGAAAATGAATGCTGGGATTGATTGACACAGCATGAGTCTTTGGTTATGGCACTGTTTGAAAACCATAAATGTATCCGAGTTATAATGTAATTGTGTGCTCATGGGGTATGCAGAAATCATGTGGTCTTGTTTGTGTATTCATGTGGGAAATGAATTCTCCCTCAATGATTAAAAAATGTAAAAAATGTCAAATATATATATATTTGAACAGTATTTGTCCATATTGGATATTTATTTGTCTATGCTCATTTTCTCTACATTCGAAGTCCATTTCTACCACTAAAAAAGATTATTGTGACTTTTTTTCTTCTCAGAATTGTGAGTTCACAATTATGACATTTTCTCAGAATTCATTTGAAATGGGGATTTATAAAGTCAAACTTGCAAGACATAAACTTGCAATTTCAAATGAACATCTCACAATTTTGAGGAAATGAAAGTTTTATCGAATTCTGAGATAAAATGTTGCAATAACCTTTTTATATTTTATTTAGTGACGGAAACAGGCTTACATACTTTTGCATTAAACATTTAATAAGTACATTTTTAAAAACATATAATTTAATAGAACTGATAAATATAATCTGAAATCTAAAACAAAATTAAACTATAATAAAATTAAATAAAATGTATAATGTTGAAATATGATATTGCAGTATCTAAATACTTTGTAGAATTAAAAAGAGTTTATTTTTGTGACTGTTTCATTATTTATTTATTTGTTCAGTTGTTTATTTTACAAAAATGTGTAGCATATAGAATAGAATATTGTGTAAGTGACAATTCTCTGTAAACCAATAGCGTTCTGCCGCAGTGTACAGTATCTGCTTTTGTTAGGGGTCCCAAAAGTGGTACAGTTAGCTACTTTGGTACTTCTGACAGTGGAAACAGAAATAAATGTATACTGTACACAACTGCTCATGATGCAAACTAGCCATAAGTTCCATTTGAATAGTAAAAAAAAAACATTAAATCTGATTAGAATTGATAATACTTGTTGAGATCTGATGAGGTAGATGTATGTAACGGCAGTGAAAGGTCATGAAGGCCTCAGACAGATTCATCCTGGCACAGATAAATCATCCAGTCCTCCATGACCTTTATTCAACACTCATGCTCAAATGCACATGTAAAGGGTATTAGGCATATTACTGTCATGAATGTACATGTCTTATTCATGTATGTACATGCATGCATGGGATGTGTATGACTTAGCTTGCATCTTTGAATAAGTGTGAGTGTGTTTCGGCCCCTTAGGCAAGTCCATCTGCCTCCCTCAGGTCAGGCTTAGTAAAGGACATCTCTTTCTCATTTCTGGCAGAGCGTCTACAGAGGCAGCTTGTGCTTAGGCAGCATGATCTGGCAGTGAAGCCAAACTGAGGAACAGTCACTTTAACGCAGAGCTATGATCGCTGTTTCAAGGTTATCCAAAAGCAGCAGATCCCTGTGCATCATTTGGGATTGATATTCTGGACAACAACAGAAGAATCTCTGGAGCATGTAGTGTCCCGTTGGAGGATGGACCGTAGCTTTTGATTATTACTTCAAATGTCTGGCTGATATGATAAGCATGCATCTTTTATCCTCTGCTGAACTGCTTGTTTGCCCTCCTATCCTCTTTGTATTAATCTGTACTGTGTTTTTTTCCAGCCTCCAGCCAAATACATCTTGCCTGAGGTCAGCATTAATGATTACGGCAAGAACTGTGTGGTCATTGACCTGGACGAGACCCTTGTGCACAGCTCCTTCAAGGTACTTATTCACACACACAAATAAAAATACTTATGCTATGCTATTTTATGTGTGAATAAAGGGGATGTTGAATCTAATATTCACCTTTTAGTATGGGATTTTTAAATCTTTAGTAACCCCCATTAATCAGTTTTATTTTGGTCATCCTCTACATTATATGACAAGCTTTTGAAAAATATACATTTTTGGCTATAGTTTTGTTGCAAAACCTAATTAGCTGCCTGCATAGGGATCCTTTTGAGTAAAAAATTTCTTTGAATGAATTTTGTGTCATAACGATTTTTCATGGAGGATGAAACCCCTGAATGTGTTAAAACTGAATATGGTGGAGAATGCGGGCAATATGTTAATTATAACATTTTCATTTTGCAAATTTTGGTAAAACTGAGAGTTTAGTATATTTAGAAAATGATTGGTAAGAAAAAGAAAATCTGTCAAATTTACAGTAAAAAATGGCAGCTGTGGTAGCCAGAATTTTATCATTAAAAATACAGTAGAACTACGGTAGAAATACAGTAGTATATATATCCAACAGTTCTGTCTGATTCTCGAATCTGATTGGCTGATAGCCGTGCAATATTCTGCAATATCAGAACTCGTACAGCCTCCTCATCCTTCTGTAATACTCCGCCCACATAGAGTGACAGCAGATCAATAAACTCACTACAGCTTGACAAATATTGCAACATAATGTACTTTTGAGGCTTTTTTAGCCGAGAATGTAGTTGTTTAGATTGACGATATATAGCCACATTGCACTGCTACGAGTGTGATATTGCTTTTATACAACAGTTTGATGACATAATCGTGTATAGAAAAAAGAAAATTAAACAAGGAGAGTCTAAAAATCCTTTTGTATGAGGAACTACTTTCTTCCGCCATTCATTCACATCTGCAGCTGACGTCAGAACAGCAGAAACCGTTGCTACTACACAAATGTCACTTTAGAGCTAGTATTTGAATGATTCTCTAGCATAATGTCTAAAGTGATGACAAAAAACAGGTGATTTTGCTCACATTTTAAGATTGTAAGGCTCAGAGATTTCCCAGTATTTCTCTGTTACAATCGGGATATCACAATAATTAACCCCGAAAAAGCCAAAGCAAAGCAAACACTACCAGAAACACTACCAGACTATGGTATAAATACAGCACTACAACATACAAAAGAGAGAGATCAACTTAGAAAGTCACTTACCTGTTTTATAATGATTTGATCAGCTGTAGTTTGAAGTGAGTTTTACACTGAGTTTACGCTGTGTTTTTCTCCTCTAAGGGCTTATTATGCGGTTTCTGTCGCCATCTTGTGGTGGAACGTCAACCGTCTTTGCTCTGCTCAGTATGACAGGCTGATGGATGCTGACTTGCTGTATCTCCGAAATTATATATATCTCCGTATATATATATATATATATATATATATATATATTAAACAGTTCTGTCTGGTTCTTGAATCTGATTGGCTGATAGCTGTGTGATATTCTGCCAGTAACAGCACTCGACCAGCCTCTTCACCCTTGTGTATTTCTCCGCCCACATACAGCAACAAGCTGAGGACAATCTACAGTTTGACAAATATTACTGCTGTTGGACAACATAATGTACTTTTGAGGCTTTTTTAGTTGAGAATGTAGTTGTTTAGATTGCAACTATGCAGTTTATTTATAAGGATAGTGCCTATTTAAAAATATTGATCATTTCTGAGAGACAGCACCATTAGCCTGTCTTTGAGCAAATACGGTTGACAATGTTCATCCACAAGATGGTGACAGAGACGCATAATAAGCCCCAAGAGAAAAACTGCGTAATTTCAAACTACAGCTGATCAAATCATTATTAAACAGGTAAATGACTTGCAAAGTCGATCTCTCTTTTGTATGTTGTAGTGCTGTACTTATACCATGGTAATATTGTGATCTCCCGATTGCAACAGAGAAATACTCCGAAATCTCTGTAGACTGATGGCATTTCATGCCGTTCAGCCTTTTAATCTTAAAATGTGAGCAAAATCACCTGTTTTGTCATCACTTTAGACATTACGCTAGAGAATCATTCAAATACTTGCTCTAAAGTGATGTTGGTGAATGAGCAACGGTTTCTGCTGTTCTGACGTCAGCTGCAGATGTGAATGAATGGCAGAAGAAAGTAGTTCCTCTTACAAAAGGGTTTTGAGACTCTCCGTGTTAGATTTTCTTTTTTATACGCACGATTATGCCGTTGAATTGTTGTATAAACTCAATATCACACTCGTAGCAGTACGATGTGGCTGTATATCGTCACAACGCATGCCTACCACCAGTGCCGATATACAGCCACATCGCGCTGCTACTCGTGTGATATTGCTCATATATATATATATATATATATATATATATATATATATGTACTACTATATTTCATTATAGAGTGGTAACACATCAATGTTTTTGAAGTACTAATATCTAGATGTACCTTTGTTATACAATCAAAAACATAAATCAGGTGGTGAGACAAACAGCTTATACACAAGCAAAGAAACATACTAATTTATAGACGGTGCTCAGTGCACACAGAAAACAAAAGTAATGCAATAAACATTATTCTTCAGCATTAGATATAATATGAAACTCTAATGTACATCACTGATGAGAAAATGATTAAAAATAGCCATAATAATGTCAACAACAAAAACACAAATAGTGAAGTGTCATGCAGGGAATTCTGGGAAAGTCAATTTACTGTTATTCACTGTATATTAAAGACTGTTAATCAGATAACCGATTTTTCTGTAGCATTTCTAGCCATTTTGATATTTGTTGATGTGCATTTTTTCCTCATTGCCCATTTATTAATCTAATGCTTTTAGAGAGTGAAAAGTATTGTGAACTCTTGTGTTCCTAAACGTAGTTAGCTGCATAAATAGAAAGCCTTTTAATGCATTTTTCAAAAAGTAAGCATGTCAGTTAATCTGCCTCTTTAAGATTTATTTTGGCAAAACTTTGTGTTATAATATTGCTAAAAATAGTTTGGTGTAATCATTAAAATAAAATATTTGTATTTTTATATTATTAAAAAATTCTCTATTATTTTACTCAGTGATTGTCTCTTTGTCTCTTTAGTTCTCATGGTGCTCTGAAGAGTGCTAAGTATTGATAACTATTGTGTTCCAAAACCTACTTTGATACCTATGTAGGGGCAATATAATCCCTTAATCGGGTATATACAGTAATTTCATTGACATAGATTACAATAGATATATTTATTTTCATAAAAAATTAAAAACTCTTATAATAACCCCCATGAGTAACACTCCAAGTTTTTTCCAAAGGGCCTTTCCTACGTGCACTATAAAGGGTGTTTATTATTTTTTTTTAAAGTTAGTTGTTTTTCTATCCAAGAAAACTTGTTTAAACTAAATTTAATGTTATCGTTTTTTTTCAAGGAGAAGGAAATCCCTGAAAGCATTACAATATGACATGGTGGAGAAAGCAGGCAATGTTGATTATAAATGGACGTTTTTCTGTCAACTGATAAATATATATAGAACTTACCATTTATAAGTCTGCTTTGTTTGGACTGTTGCATTGTCAGCCTAGCAACATGGTAATGTCAGACTCTATTGGAGTCAATTATAAATCAAGTCTCCCACACAAAGCACCATTTGTATGAAGTTTCTGTGTATGTGAAGCCATTTCAAATTGATCACGTTTGAGGTTTCATTTCAGTTACAGTTCTCCCTTAAAAGACATCTGTCTATGTAGACACAATAATCTCACTCTTCATTCATATATATTCATTCATATATTATAATAAAATTTTAAATTCAGGGGGTTTTGATTGGCCTGATGATTTACTGCCACAACCTAAGACATGATAACAGACAGCACTGGCAGAACTTTGAGGCTGTTGGGGTGGATTTTAAGTCCCAGATGAATTAAATCCTCTTCAGTGATTAAATGTTTGTCTGGTCCCTAGAAAGTAGTGCTTCAGGGAGCCACCTGCTGAGCATAGTGACCCACTTCTGTGCATCTTGGTTTTAGGCTGGTTTTTAAGTCTCACACACACACACTTATGGTCAAATAAACAACTTGACTGCACACAATCAGCCCAGATTTACACACATATACATACATATATATATATATATATATATATATAT
>CAIGQV010009712.1:0-17907 GCA_903798115.1 Danio jaintianensis
CGTTCGTTGTCTACAGTGCTGGGGGATGGTTTCTTGTAGTTTGTGCTCATGCAATACCAACTGTTCTCGCAGAATTTCAACCCATGATAAAAATAATTAATCTTTTAACATTTTATCCAACTTTGAGTTGAAACAACCATGCATTGTTACAGTTATTGCAGAAGCTTGAGGGAAGGTGTAAGAATACAGTGTCAATCAGGAAATCCCAGGAACAGTGCTTCCCATTTTCAGCCAATAGTTTATCAATGATGTCAGGTCAAATCCATCTTCTCACTTTCAGCTGAGATATTGTTTTACTGGCTTTTATGTTGAACATATGTTTGCACATATCCATTTCTCTTCCCCTGGAGGTCATGTTTGGATATTGACTTCCATATTGATCTCATAATTATTATACAGTAGTACAGGTGTATTCATATTTATGAAATTTAGATTTGCCTCTATATTTTTTTATTTATACTCTGAAATTGCCGGTAGTCATTGATGAATCAGATTTTGGTGAACAGAAATGAATCAATCAAGAACTACTTTCAATTAAATAAACTAATATTCTACTGAAGAAGAAAGTCGGAGGGTGAGTAAATCAATAGGAACATTTCATTTTTGGGCTGATTTAACACTTTAACACGTCTGCTTGCCTTCGTTTCTTATTTACTCCTCAGCATGTGCCAAGCGTTCAGTGCAATGAAATGTGACAAAGGCGATCATTTCCGGATGCTCTCCGTTTTCTCAACACTTCAGGCCATTATTTTCACCTGCCTTCCCCTGATCTTCACAGCCTCCTTTGCCAGGACAGACCATAACAAGACATTTGGAGATCAGCCTCTTTTGCAGAATGCCATCCTTTTCAAATGTGTGTAATCATTTGGAAAAGCAAGCATGCTGCACGTTCAATACGTGTGCATAGCTCAAAAGATCTTCACAAAACAAATGGCACGTGTGTCTTTGTGTGTTTTGAAATAATTTGACCAAATACACAATCTGTCAGTTGTTCTCCTGTGTTTACAGTAGCCACCGTCAGGGCCAGAAAGCAGAGACCGGCTCCAAGGTTAAGAGTGATGACAGTGCACAGCATCAGGTCTCGGTGCAGCTGAGAAACCCTAGAAGCGTCCAGATACAATCGTTTGCCAGTGATTCCCGCAAACGGTCCTCTCCACTCCACAGATAACCGAGGGGGAGGAGGAGGAGGAGGAGGAGGCTGGCCTGAGTGAGATCACATCAGGGCATCACAGACCTTGTCAACATCCCTGCTAAACAAAACATGACACAGCGGTAATCCTTGACACTGTGTGTGAGCCCGACATGCAAACAATTGATAGCTTGATCCATGCTATACGCAAGATATGGCACATGCCTGCTGGTCTCTCGTCCTTTAACAGCTATTGACAGGAATAAATAATTCAGCTCTTTGTTTCTCAACTGAGGAGAGAAACACTTGATGCATCACACTCCTAAATAAGCCCGAGCTGGGATAATCAAGGTCAGGTCACCTCAACCGAATGCATGTGTTTGAGTTTAATAACAAGTTCAGAAAGAGGAAAAGGTTGCTGAGCAGTTACATGGGCTACGTGTAATGAGGCCATTTTTACAGATGCATTTGGAAGCGTTTAAAGCTGTTTGTTTGCATTGGCTGTGTCTGATATGATTAATAGGTTCTAATGCGGTTACCTCGCATGCAAAAAGTTCCTTGCGAAACTGGATTCTTCAGAAAACTTCGCTAATCTGAAATCTGTTATCGCCGAGTTCACCACGTGGGAGCGAAATAAAATGTCTGTAAACTGATAAGACAGAGGATCTGATACTATCATGCAATTTATGAAATCAAATAAGCTGTGAATCTAGGATAAGATGTGGGTCCAGCGATCTGCTGTACAGATCTAAAGGTGCCACCTCCTGGTTATTAGAGGGAACTACATTCAGGAAAAAAAGGTGTTTAATTTGAAAGCCTTAAAAATATTATGTAGCGATTAAGACTTTAAAAGCAATAGAGTTTTCTCACATCAGGTTTTCCATGATGAAAGTGGCCTTTTTTTCTTCAGTCGTACATAAAAACTATTTTAGCTGAAAGTGTGGTCAGCTAAAGTCAACGGCTACCGGCTCTTCGAATATCAAAAAACATAAAAGACTAAATAAAATGTATACCCATTACTCCTGATGTTACATTGAGGTCTTATGATGCAAAACAAGAAACTGAACATTATTTAAAACATTGTCACTTTTAAACCACAGCAACTGGAGGTTTCTTTCGCATGATGTACATCAAACTGAGAATCTGAGAAAAGCCAGTCTTCACAGGTCACATATGACGGCCTTAGTGTATCATCAGGAGTCACGGACATTCATTTAGTTTTGCCTGTATATCTTTATTTTGATATATCCTCTCAATGTGCCAGGATTTATTGATGAATTAGAGTTTGAGAGAACAGATGAATCAAGAACTACAGCAAAACAAGCTATTTTAATGTTCTACTGGAGAAAAAAAGTCAAAGGGTGAGTAAATCAACATGAACATTTCATTTTTTGGCTGAACTAACACCTTAACTCGTCTTTTTGCCTTCATATCTTATTTACTCCAGAACTCCACACCATGCAATGAAATGAAATGTGACAAAGGCAATCATTTCTGGATTCTCTCCGTGTTCTCATCAGTGTTAACACAAAAAGCCGTTATTTTCACCTGCCTTCTTTGCCAGGACAGACCATAGAGACGCAGATTAGCCTTTTTGACAGAAAGGTGTCCTTTTCTAATGTGTGTAATCATTTTGAAAAGCAAGCATGCTGTACTTTTGTGGGTGCAAGCTTGGACAGTATAAAGACGATAAAAAAAAAACAAGCCAAAACTTTTATTGAATTCTAAAACTTTTATTATCTGCTTCAGGCATGTTTCAGAGTCTAAATTCTGCAGAAAGGTACATCTCTAAGATGACTGAACTTTCCTGAGCTAAACTTTTATAAGGTATAAGGTTCATTGACAGTGCAACAGAGTGACTGTAATTGCTTATTCATTTTTATTTAAGATGTTAGCTCTTAAAAAAACAAAGTAGCCTTCAGTATTTCGCATAGTTCAAATGTAGGTTCCATTTGCAAATTAATCTGCTTTGTTTATCCAGACAGGTAGAAACCTTTCCAAGTCAAAGAGGCCGCTCAAAGATTTCCAGTGGGCTTTTAGAAGCATCCTTATTCCACCTCATAGAAACTAATCTAGGTGCTAACGCAGAGTCCATGGGAGCATAGTTCCATTTCAGCTAAAGGGGCTTAAAGGATTGAATTTACATTACAAAGAGATATCACGTCTAATGTTAATAAACCTCGGTAAGCTGTACAAATACCTACATTGTGCTGCTACTAAAAATAATGCTGAAAATGCAGCCAAGAGTTGGGGTCAGATCCCTGAGGCTGTCTCAGTGGAGTGCTCTTCTCAGAAATCAATACCGCTGGAAATTTTCTACTGGGTTTCCAAGGGTACAAGCACACACACTTCAACTTTCTATCAAATACTGAACATTTCTGAAGGAACAAGTGGCATCCCTGTGCTAATAAGTGAGTGGATGGGACTGTAGATGACTAAAAGCTTTCAGTGAGGTTAATGTGATCGAGCTTGAAAAGTTGAAGTGTAGCCTACAACAAACAAAATGCATAAAAACGTCTTTTATAGAAAATGCGGCTATTGCTTTAGTTGTCAGTCCTTTCATAAAATCTGCAGTGCTTTGCACATTTTCCAAAACCCTCGTTCTCTTTAAACATGTATGATCTTTCTAGAAAGGAGATACGATTTTTTTTCTCAGAACAAATCGCTGATGGAGGCATGCCATACTGACATACTATTTTAAGATGTCCCCTACATTACAGTGTTGTTTGAAATGGACAGCGCAGTAATTTTTATCGTTAACAACTTAATCTGGACTTCAGAAACATGATTCCCCTTTTAGTTTTTATTATAGACATTCAAAGTGGGTGCAGAGTGTGGTTGCAAGCCCAATAAAAGGAGGCTAAAGGTGTTCAAGGTAAGCACTAAAAAATACTGGCATCATGCTTATATAGCTACTTACCGTGCGCGCCAAATTGCAGTAAAAAGCTTGGGTTATTACCTCAAAAGACAAATGCGTATTGTTGGTCTTTTAAAATTTGTGCTGTGACCATATTTACCGTCGAATTATGAAAAAATGTAGTAAAAAAATGTGGATTCAGTAGGTTAATGTTGGTTAATAGCAGTCATGCTTACCGGCACGTACCAAAACGCACGACATCATGTTACCTCCAAAAGTCATGACTTGTTAGCTCTTGTTTTGTGACCGATAAAAAAACCTGTCTTATCTTACTTGTTTGTTTCGTTTACGTGCTGCCTTCAAATGAGATTGTCAAATATCATTTTATTAACATTTTTAATCTCCCTTTGGTAGCAGCGCCCTAGATAATGTGAGCAATTAGTGAGTCATACCTTATAGGCCTATCTAAAATCCACAACTTGGGGACAATGTAATGACAGAAGAGTATGTTTCTGTTAAATCACATGTTATATTAGTCAGATTGAAATGTATACTTTTTAATATTGATGACATTAAAGCATCTGCGCTGATTAAGTTCTTGAAATTGAATCGAAGTACCTCAGAGTTTGGTTGGAGTTTAAACCTGAAATTTAAAATCAATGCAACTTACATACAAGTTTGAAACGTGATTGGTGTTGTTGTTAAATACAAACCTTTAAATGAATCTGAGCTTTTTGTTGTTGTCATTGTGGTGCAATGGAATCTCACAAAGCTGCACTGAACAAATCAGAGAGCTCATTATAAATATCAAATTCAGTCACGCTTACTGCTTAAAAATAAATACATGCTGATTTATGACAAGCAATGAAACACAAATAATGTCATTTTATTTTAATATCAGAAAGTGAGTGTTAAGTTATGCAATTCATGAATTGTCATTAATCAACCGTGTTTGCACCTATACAGCTGAACATGTATTTGTAGTTCTTCTAAGTCCTGTGAGCATAGAAGATATTTTTTTTCTTGAATATGTCAATATCTTGTTACATCCCTATAGATTCAACTGAGTATAAAGTGTCAGTGAAGATACAGTATTTATGCTTTGCTCTCTCAGAGAGATGGATTTAAATTTCCAAAAGATAGCAAATCATTGTGTGGCAGCTTCCTCCATTAAATATTTATAAAATATTTTAGCAGTTGAGGGGGGAAAAGCATTTGATTTCTGCATGGCCTTTTCGACACATGAACTAACAAGGACAATATGAGAAAATAACGGCAGAAACATCCCAATAATACATTGGCATTTTCACAATGTAGCACAAAACAATGCGTTTTGGTTGATCTAAATGCATTGAAGTGCTCCAAAGCAGAGCCTGTAGCCCTCGATCACTCTACATCACATTAGGATGTGAAAATATTTCAGTATTCTGAAAGAGTAAGAAAGAGGCAGTAGGATTGTCAGTATTAGCAGCAGGATTCTGTACAACAGGAGGCATTTCTTAAGTTAAATCTGCTTTAGCTTTCTCATTTTCAGCTTGGAGAGTAAGGGTTTGAATACTACCAGCAGCTCCAGTTTACTTCCTGCCACACAACCTGAAGTTCTTAAGCTGAGTTTATTCAAAAAGTAACTTGTTTCATGGCAAATGCGAATGTTATCATGCTGTATATTTCTGGAGCCTGAGAAATCTGTTATGTGATATTTAGTTTTTCTGTGCCAGTAAGCAGTCACTGATACAATGTCAAAATACAAGCTCTTTAGGCCATGCTGGAAATGTCAACGCTGTGTGGAGAAAACAGTCAAGTAATGGCATTGCCATTCTCCTCCTCGACCAAACTATGTTGTGGTGACAAGCGGCTGGGGCTCGATCTTGTTCTTAAATTAATTGAACCATATAGCTTTGCAGAGTGCTTTGAATAAGCGAAGGCTTTCCTCCTGTACATCTCCCCCTTCCACATAGAAATCATCAGCAGTGTCGACAGAACCACTCCGCCCAATGTGAGAAGGCAAAGGCCAGCAATAACACACCTGTCCAAGTGCGCTCCTATCCTGGCACTCTCATTTTCGAGTCTTTCCATTTCACGTGCAGAGACGTTGTCAGGGTTCACTCTGACATCACGAGGGACTGTGTATGATATGATCACCAGAGAGATCCCAGTGATGAGGAACGTGACTGCACTGATGAATCCGTAATCCACAGATTTCCCTGAACTCTCCGAGCTGAGGTCAATGTCGGACATCAACGACAACTCCTGGAGGCCCATGGGATGGATTTCGCTTGAGGAGTCGTGTAGTGAAGTCACATGGCGAGCACTTTTCTCACTTGTTTCTGGGGTAGCCAACCGGAGATTGACATTTTCATCTATGTACGTGAATGAGGTTTCTAGTTCCTCATCACAACACACCCTGACCTTCTCTGCAGGCTGATGCCGGTGCTGGCCATGTTGTCCTCTGAGGGGAGCCGTCCTTGGTGCTGAATTACATTGTCCCTCACATGCAGGCGCCTTCAGAGTGGGCGAAGCTTCTTCCACTGAACTGCTTATCCTGTGAATGTGAAGAGGGCTAGAAGACCAGTCCAGTACCCCAGGGGGATCGGGTCTTCCCCCTCTATTATCTATGTAGAGCAACTCCACCGAGGCCATCAGATCCAGTCCCACCAATAAAGTTGATTTCCTGCCGCATTAAGAAATCCAAACTAAACCTATAAGAACATATATTTCAATAATTTAGAAAAGAAAACAACACACAGAATAGAGCATCTATATTGTAGTAAGAGTGAATTGGTGCTCGCCCACTGCTGGTTCTGGAAATATTTTTTGTTAAACCATTATAAAGCTTCAAACAAACCAACCAGCTACCATGAGGATCACAACAATAAAAACTGATTTGCAGCAAAATTGTTAAAAAAAATTAGGATAAGACTAACGTAAAGACCTTTTTAAATGTAAAAGAATGCAAACATGGGTTCTACAAAACCATAACAACCTTAGAGTACATAACAAGGCTGTTTTTTAAGGTTTATTACTTATTATTCTCCATATTAATAAAATGTATGGAGTTTTTATTTCTGTAACCCAACTGTTACTCTATTAAAATTAAATAACTATTAATAAATACAACACGTTTCTGTAAAATATCTGCACTCATATTTTTCTTCAATTCTTTGAATCTAGATAGTTGAGCCAAACCAATCTAAATGACCATAAGAGACTCGATATATCTCTAACCAAGTTTTGACCATATTTGTTTATTTATTATTTGTACACTACACAAAGTTTTATTGGATTTTGTCTTTGTAGGTCAGTCTAGTGTAACGTTGATGCACGTGTCCCGATTTCAGGCTCAACTGTGACTCATGCGTACTATTTACTGCTCTAACCCATTTATGTAGACTACAATGGGTTAGCAAGGCTGTATTTGAACAAAATCCTTCGCCTCTTTAATGAAAGACGATTAAAGTTACTGATTAGCCCTACCGCTTCAATATCCAATTAGCAAAGCAATCCGTATAAAACCCTAGATAAGCTATAAGTCCCTTTAAAACGCAAGGCTCAACGGCCGATGGGGATATAGACACTACACTTCAAAGTACAGATCGATATCATGATACATTTTTTAACGATCGACATCTGAACAGATACATCTACTTTTACATACAAATGTTACAAGAAGCTAAATATTATTTTTATGATAAATGTTATGCCAAGTCATGCAAAGTTGTTTACAAACCTAAATACATTTTCAAATTCACAATAAATACAAAATCAATAACCAAACACAAGTACGAATATCGGTAGCTTATATAAAAAAAAATGTGTTTCGGTCAACTCGAAAAATAGACAATAAAGTCATCGCACCTGCAGCAGCCAAAACCGTACACTAGTGATGGTATAAACACACGTATATAAAAAACCTACATGTTTAAACGAGTGTATAATAGACACAGTATTACGGTAGTTTTGGCACGTGTCCATCAGGCTGCATCGTTACACTCATCGATAGGTCATAAAATATCCCGTATAGAAAGCGGCACAAACAGGACACATTTCGCATCTCGCTATATTTAGGCGCGAAACATACATTGTTTGCAGTTGTTTTTGATTAATACCTTCTCGTTTGATGAACATATTGGCCTCCCGGCTGCTGCTCTCCGCCGTTCTCCCTCCCACACTCCGTTTTAAAGATGAACTGAGCTCTTGATAGCGAAATTACGAATTGTACTATGGCAAAGGGCTGAGCTTAAATATTCACTAGGTAGTGATGACGTCTCTCGTTTTCCTTCCTATGGGGAAGTGTTTGTGTGTGAATATTAATAGAATTGTCCTGACGTAGCTTAGATTTCAACATATAGCGAAGTCTCTCTTATTGAATTTTAATTAGGCGTGGCTGACGTTGCTATCCAACGCTCCAATGGTGGAGCAACCGGTTTATGAATATTAATGATTACATCTTCGCCATAGTAACGTTCGCAATTCTTCTCAGCTACGCCTCGCAGATTTACATCACTCGTGCGTTGATAACTAAATCATAAGAGGTTTCAAATGGCATCTAAACCATGGGAAATGAAGTTCTTTCAAAGAAAAGTATTCTTTGTTCTTAGAATAAATCACTATCATATGGCTGGAAACTACAGCTTGGAGTCAGTTTCATACTACAACCAGTAAGAGTATGGAAGGCCGTTGGGGCCAAAACGTCTGCAACAAACGCGTTAACCCGTTGTTACGTGTTAACACGTAATTTACGCGTTAACACGTAAATTACGCGTTAACACGTGTTAACACGCAATTTACGTGTTAACACGTTTTTTTTTTTAAACTAGTCTAATTTTTTTGAAGCACTATCATTTAATAGTTTCTCTATCCTGCAAATTTTAAAATGTATAATGTCATTTCACTCAAATCACAATAAATGTTTTACAGTCAATGATCTGTAGCAGATATTTTGTATTATGAAAGGCCAGACTTCTTCTGTAAAGTTATGTTTTATGGCCTGGGACATTATAATGCTTGTCATCCAGCTGCTGAGATTTCTGTGATAGAAATCAGAATCAGAATGAGCTTTATTTGCCAAGTGTGTGCAAACACACAATAATTATTTTGTGTTTTTTTCAGGAGCACAGGATACATACATACAAATCAGAACCAGACAGTAAATGAAGTTTTGTCTGATGAAGTGGCTGCAGATTCTATATTCTCATACTGTATATAACATGTCATAAATCACTAAACACATAAATGATTTCATGCAGAGTAGCCTGTCTTGGTGTGGTTTATGTCTGCAAATAATTTACATATTGTATAACTAACATTTTATAGCAATACTGTTTTTCTTTATAATTTTATGTTATACATTTATGCTTGTAGTATCTATTTATTGTTTGCAGAAGTTTGCACTATGTACTTTTTGTACTCTCTGTACTGGAAGCTCCAATCACCAAGACAAAAAAATTCTTGTGTGCAAACAATTGACAAAGTTTTGATAAAACTATGTAATAACTATGGAAGCCCGTTTCTGCCTGGTAAGAAAAGCCAAAATTATGATATACTAAATCAAAATTACAAGATAAAAAGTCGAAATAATGATTTAATAACTCAAAATTATGACTTAATAAATCTGTAGAAATGACATTATTACGACAATAGGTGGCGACAAACAACCATCTAAATGTGTAACTTAATTCTTTAAAAATGATTCATCTAATAAAACTTGAAGTTTTTTTAAGAGAGTTATTGAGTTATTAGCTGAAAATTATGTGAAAATATGGATTTATTTTATATAATAAAACATGATATATTTAAAAGTTATATATTTGAACATGTATGTACATATTTGTAATTGTAATGGTTATATATAGGCTGTTTGTAAGTGGCCATTTTTGCAATATTTAAAAATATATTTTAAATATATAAAATTCAAATACGAACTTCATATAATTTGCAGATATTTACATTTTATCACATTTTTTTATGGGAATAGCAAATCGTATTTACAGTATTTTGAAAACATCATACACAAAGTTAATATGTTTCCATTATTCTGTTATTCTATGTGATATATGTGTCCTATAAGATGTGGCCATGATATGTATTTATAGAAATTGGTGTTTTTAGGCCTCTGAATACTCCTCTGAATGTATCACCACACTTAAGTAAAAAAATCCTTTTAAATCTATACTTCACACATTTACTAGCGTTCTAGTCTATGCTGCGTGCTTTCATATAAGAACCACCTAAATGTGTCACTGCATTAATTCTTTAAATATGAATAATGAAATGATGTCTTTATAAGAGTTATCATTATCTGAAAATGATTTTATATATATCTTCATATTTATTTGTTCATTCATTCATTCATTTTCTTTTCGGCTTATAGTCCCTTTATTAATCAGGTGTCGCCACAGCGGAATGAACCGCCAACTTATCCAGCATATGTTTAACACAGCGGATGCCCTTCCAGCTGCAACCCATCACTGGGAAACATCCATACACTCTCATTCACACACATACACTACGGACAATTTAGCTTACCCAATTCACCTATAGCACATGACTTTGGACTGTAGGGGAAACCGGAGCACCTGGAGGAAACCCACGCCAACACGGGGAGAACATGCAAACTTCAATTCAATTCAATTCAATTCAATTCAATTCAATTCAATTCAATTCAATTCAATTCCTCATTATTTCTATAGCGCTTTTACAATGTAGATTGTGTCAAAGCAGCTTCACATAGAAGATTATAGTGAATTGAAATGGTGTCAGTTCAGTTTTTAGAGTTTAAGTTCAGTTCATTTCAGTGTGGTTTAATTTTCACTGCTGAGAGTCCAAATACTGAAGAGCAAATCCATCCATGCGCAGCTCTACAAGTCCCGAACCATTCAAGCCAGTGGCGACAGCGGCGAGGAACGAACTTCACCATTTTGCGAAAGTGAAGGAAAAAAAACCTAGAGAGAAACCAGGCTCAGTTGGGCATGATCATTTCTCCTATGGCCAAACGTCTTGTGCAGAGCTGCAGTCTAGGCGCCGGAGGCTGGAGAACCCTAGACGTCAGCGAAGACTCGTCTGTCACTGGGGTCTCACAGGAATCAGTCTCATGCTCTCCACTCCTCCATGACCACCACAGCAGCTGCTCAGGATACGGCCTGGTCCGGGATTATGGAAACCTTGGGATCATCTCTTCACAGGTCTTGGATTGCATTAGTGGCGCTGCATAATCTCTGGGGGCCTCGGGATGAGTATCCCCAGGTGGAAATAGAGAATAAAGAGAATAATTAGCGTAGCTGCTGTTCATAGTGTATATAAACAAGATGCAAAAACCTGCGTGGAGCACATTCATGCATCATACCGTTATGCGATGCATTGAGTGTATGCCTTACTAAAAAGATAGGTCTTTAAGTTTTGAACTGAGAGAGTGTGTCTGAGCCTTGGACATTATCAGGAAGGCTATTTCAGAGTTTTGGAGCCATAAATGAGAAGGCTCGACCACCTTTACTCGACTTTGCTATTCTAGGTACTACCAGCAGCCCTGAGTTTTGAGATCTTAAAGAGCGGGTTGGATTGCAGCGAGACAGAAGGTTGGTTAGATAAACAGGAGCTAGATTATTTAAAGCTTTATAGGTAAGAAGCAATATTTTATAATCAATATGGAACTTAACAGGCAGCCAGTGTAAGGAGGATAAAATTGGGGTGATATGATCATATTTTCTAGACCTGGTAAGAACTCTGGCAGCTGCATTTTGTACTAGCTGAAGTTTATTAATAGAGGATGCTGGGCAACCAGCGAACAGAGCATTACAGTAATCCAGCCTAGAAGTCATGAAAGCATGAACTAGTTTTTCTGCATCTGAGATGGATAGCATACTTCGTAACTTAGCGATATTTCTCAGATGAAAGAAGGCTGTTTTTGTGACATGGGAGATATGATTTTCAAAGGTTAAATTGCTGTCTAGTATAACACCCAGATCTTTTACAGTAGAGCTAAAGCTAACTTTGTGTCCCTCTAATTGCAGGTCGAGTTGTGAGATCTGCTGTGTACAGGATTTAGGCCCAATAAGTAATAATTCTGTTTTGTCTGAATTTAAGAGAAGGAAATTGTTGGTCATCCAGTCTTTAGCATCTTTAATACATTCAGTTAGCTTAGACAGTTCAGACGTCTCATCAGGTTTTGTTGAAATATATAATTGAGTATCATCTGCATAGCAGTGAAAGCTGATCCCGTGTCTTCTTATAATGCAAAGGGCCTAAAACTGATCCTTGAGGGACCCCATACTGTACTGGCCTGACCTGTGAAAGCTGTCCATTTATATTCACAAACTGGTAACGGTCAGTTAAGTATGACTTAAACCATTGTAGAGCCTGTCCCCGGACACCTGTAGAATTTAAGCGATCTATGAGGATATCGTGGTCGATGGTGTCAAATGCAGCACTGAGATCAAGTAAAACTAATAACGACATGCACCCTTGGTCAGCAGCTAAGAGTAAATCGTTGGTTATTTTCACTAATGCGGTTTCTGTACTGTGATGAGGCCTGAAACCTGACTGAAACACTTCAAAAACATTGTTCATCTGCAGAAAGGAGCATAATTGGGCAGAAACAACTTTTTCTAGTATTTTAGACATAAACGGAAGATTTGAAATAGGCCTATAATTAGCTAAGTTGCTGGGGTCTAGTTGTGGTTTCTTAATAATAGGCTTAATAACAGCTAGCTTGAAAGGATTTGGAACATGGCCTAAAGATAGAGAAGAGTTGATGAGGTTAAGAAGAGGTTCTCCTATTACAGGTAGCAATTCTTTCAGTAATTTAGTTGGAATTGGGTCTAACATACATGTAGCTGGTTTAGAAACATTTATAAGTTTATCTAGCTCTTCCTGTTCTATGATTTTGAAGCACTGTAGATTATTTTGGTTCAGTGGAATGTTTAATGGATCTGAAGTATAAAGCGGTGCCGAAAGTTTAACATCTTCTATTTTCTGTCTGAAGCTTTCTATTTTTTTTTAACTCCACACAGAAATGCCAACTGACCCAGCCAAGGCTTGAACCAGCGACCTTCTTGCTGTGAGGCGATCGTGCTACCCACTGCGCCACCATGACGCCCCATATTTATTTATAAATACATAATGTTTTATATTATTGCCTATAATTGAATTAAAATTCTTGAATTAAAATCTCATTTTCAGTTAAAGATTCAATTTCTTATAAAGATTTCATGTTTCATTAGATTAATTATTTTTTAAGAATTAATGAAGTGACACATTTAGACCGCCACCTATTCGTAATAATGTCATTTCTATTTTATTAGGTCATAGTTTTGACTTAGTAGCCTAAATATCGACTTTTTAAGTCATAATTTAATTTTTTTATCTAATAATTTCGACTTTGCTAAATCATAATTTCTATTTCTAAAGCATGATTTTCCCCTACCTGGCGGAAACGGGCTTCGATAAATAACTGAACCAGACACTCAACAGCAGCAAAACTCTGTCGCTTTGCATTTTGCTGCTTTCGGTTTGTATTTCTTAACGCACTTCCGCATGCGTTACTCTCCCGTCATGATCTTGGATGATGAGGTAAGGTCACCGTAAGCGCAGCTTAGTGCTTCGGTCACTGCATCATGAATAATTCAAGTAAAACGTAGCTGTGGTGTCACGATGACTGTGTCTGTTGTAACAGCTCGCAATCCTTCTCGTTAATATTAATGTGGTGATGCGCGCAATCGTTTTGTTACACAATGGCTACGTTGAGCCTACGTCATCTGGTCCACTTCCTATAAAAGGAGCTCAACATATTTGGCAGCAAATAATAGGCAGAGATTGCGCTGAGACAGTTTCTCATTTAATTTTTCAATAGCCTGCTTCTTTACCAATAATTTAAATGTAAAATAACGTTGGGCTATATTCATACGAGGAAAAAAAAATACGAGAGAGAGAGAGAGAGAGAGAGTGCTACGCTGCAGCACTAAAACAGCCAGTGGACACACACAGCACCAGTCTGAGAGAGATCAAACACATGCTCAATTTAATCTGCTCACGGCTGATGGAATAGTTGTGAGTAAAATACTCAAAATTGCTTGTACTCTAGATAATCTTGTTAATATAAATGACTGTATATGATATTTAGGTATTTTAAGGTTTATATGGATTGGTTCTATTCTAGAGGAATGTTAAAATTGTTTGTTGACCAAATGAAACCGCTGACGATCTCACTGTGGAATATTCAGGGTGTTAACTCATTCAGTCTTGGGTGTAAAGTCAACACCTTGGATTTTAAGAAAAGCATTTCAGACATAGACATCATAATACTTCAGGAAACATGGCGCAGAACTGATGAGGTCACTCTTTGTCCCCCAGGATACCGTGAAATATTTATTTCATCTAAAAAACATGAAAAAATTAAACATGGTAGAGATTCGGGGGGCACAATAATCTGGCACAAACTCCAAATCGATAAATACATCAAATTAATTAAAAAAGAAGAATCTCATATCTGGCTCAAAATAGACAATCAGCTCAGTCAAACGAAAAAGGACATATTCTTATGTGCTCTTTACATTCCTCCATCCGAATCTCCATACTATAATGAAAACATCTTTGAGACCATCCAGACTCAAATAATCCACTTCCAGGCCCAGGGAAGTGTGCTGCTGTGTGGAGATCTCAACGCTAGAACAGGGTCCTTAACTGACTGTACCACAGACAGTGGGAATAAGTACATATTTGGACAGAGTTATCAACAAAACAGTGTAAATACCTCTAGGAATAACTCTGATGCCCAAATAAATAAGAACGGAAAGCTCCTACTTGAGCTCTGTCGAAGCCTCGGTCTGTATCTGGTCAATGGCAGGGTGAGAGGAGACTCTCTGGGGAGATACACCTACAGCTCATTTCTCGGTAGCTCAGCAGTTGACTACATGATCACAGATTTAGATCTGTTCTCTTTCAGTGCATTCACTGTTAAACCACTAACACCTCTATCAGATCACAGCCAAATTACACTTTATATAAAAAGGAACAAGAATACTAATATATTTTCACAATCCAGTAAATTGTATAACATTATAAATAATTATAGATGGGTACAAGACAGCTCTGAAAAATACAGTAACGCAATTGAAGACCCCCAAATAGGTTTACTTTTGGATGAATTTATGGAAAATAGTTATCTTCCTAATGGAGATGGTGTTAATCTAGCTGTAGAAAACATAAATTACATATTTGATTATTTGGCAACGATATCTAATATTAAAACTACTAAGAAAAATTTTAAACAAAAACAAGAGAATGAAAAATGGTATGACTTTGATTGTAAAACAATAAGGAAAAACTTAAGACAACTAGCAAATCAAAAACACAGACAACCAGAGAATACAGATGTACGTCTTCGGTACTGCGAGGAGCTTAAAAAATATAAAAACACAATCAGAAAAAAGAAAGAAGAGTACATCCAGAAACAGCTCAAAACAATTGAAGAATCGGTGGATTCAAGCAATTTCTGGGACAACTGGAACCTCCTTAATAAAAAGAAACATGAACAGCTAACAATACAAAATGGAGACACCTGGAAAAACCACTTTGAGAAACTGTTTAGTAAAATAAACATGAGTACGGAACAATCGCATATATATAATAAGTTAACCCATACAGAGCAAATATTTGGCAAATACCAAAATCCGTTAGACTACCCAATCACAGAAAAAGAGCTAGCAGATAAAATACAAGTCCTACAAACAAAAAAGGCAAGTGGTCCAGACGGTATCCTTAATGAAATGATTAAAAACATAAATCACAAATTCCAATTGGCTATAATGAAACTGTTCAATTTGGTTCTGAGTGTTGGTCATTTTCCTGACATATGGAATAAAGGATTAATAACGCCCATATTCAAAAGTGGAGACAAATCAGACCCTAACAATTACAGAGGCATCTGTGTGAGCAGTAATCTGGGGAAGCTGTTCTGCAGCATCATCAACACCAGACTCATAGGCTTCCTTACAGAGCACAATGTCCTCAGCAAAAGTTAGATTGGGTTTCTGCCAAATTACAGAACATCAGACCATATCTTCACCCTTCAGACTCTGATTGACAAATACGTCAATCAAAACAAAAACAAAATATTTGCTTGCTTTGTAGATTTTCAGAAAGCGTTTGATTCAATTTGGCATGAAGGTTTGCGGTCTAAACTTCTAGAATCAGGTATTGGCGGTAAAACATACAACATTATAAAAACAATGTATTCCAACAATCAGTGCGCAATTAAAATTGGAAATAAGCGAACAGAATTCTTCACTCAGGGACGGGGTGTGAGACAGGGCTGTCCACTGTCACCGACCCTCTTCAATATTTACATCAATCAATTAGCAATGCTCCTAGAGCAAGCAGATACGCCGGGTCTCACACTATACGACTCCAGTGTGAAGTTCCTGCTGTTTGCAGATGATCTGGTGCTGCTGTCGCCAACAGAAGAGGGTCTACAGCAGCAGCTGGATATCCTGCACAGCTTCTGTCAGACCTGGGCCCTGACCGTTAACCCAAAGAAAACCAAAACCCTAATATTCCAGAAAAAACCCAGATGTCAGGGAAAGAAATACAACTTCACCCTTGGTATGACAAAAATTGAACCTGCCACAAGCTACACATACCTTGGGTTGAAAATAAGTGCTAATGGAAGACTAAATCTGGCTGTGAATGAACTGAAAGAGAAAGCAAGAAGGGCTTTTTACGCCATTAAAAAATCAACACAAATAGAAATTCCAGTTGGAATCTGGCTCAAAATTTTCCAGTCAGTGATTGAACCTATAGTGCTATACGGGAGTGAAGTGTGGGGTCCTCTCCTCAGTCATGAGTTTGATAAATGGGATAAAAATCCAATTGAAAGCCTACATGCAGAGTTCTGTAGGAGCATCCTCAGGGTACAGAGGAACACGCCCAGCAATGCATGCAGGGCAGAACTAGGCCAGTATCCTCTACTCATGCGCATTGAGAAACGGGCCGTCAAATTTTGGAAACATATAAAAATGAGTGACCCCAACTCTTATCATTTTAAAGCCCTCAAAAACCAAGAAATGGACACTGAAAAAAGCCCCCTGATTCAGATGGTCCTGAAGCTGCAAACACAAACCAACATAGCAAATATGACTAACAGCAGGCAGCATCAGGACACGGACGTGCTCATCCACAGAACTAAAGCCAATCAAATGATAAATGCACGAAAAGAAGAGTATCTGATTTACTGGAATGAAGCAGCAGGGAAACAAAGTAAACTTCAATGTTATTTAGACTTAAATAGAGATTATACGACAGCAACATATCTGAGTGCAGTAAAGGACAGTAAATTAAGAGCAACACTGACCAAATACAGGCTGAGTGCTCACAGTCTGACTGTAGAGACGGGCCGATACAGACAGAACTGGCAACCCAGAGAGAGCCGCATCTGCCCACACTGTGCCCAGGCAGAGGTAGAGACGGAGGAACACTTCCTCACCCGCTGCACAAACTATCAGCACATCAGAGAAACATTCTACCCCAAATTCCAGAGCATTTACCCTCAATTCATTGAGTCAGACAATACAACACAACTGCAATATTTACTAGGGGAAAAAACTGACTGTATCCTTCTAGCGGCACAATACATTAATGCCTGTCACAAAAAGAGAGAGGAGACCAATAAAAACATCAGTGATGCGCTTGCAAACACACACACACGCACGCACGCACGCACGCACGCACGCACGCACACACACACACACACACACACACACACATCTAGATTATTATAAATGAATCATTGTAAATATACTGATTATTTTTGTTTTTATTACTGTTTTATTCTAAAATGTTGATGTTGTTAAATGTACAGTGTATTCTGTTCTAATTTTTTATTATTTTTTATTATTATATATATATATATATATATATATATATATATATA
>CAIGQV010009714.1:4088-42396 GCA_903798115.1 Danio jaintianensis
ATCTATCTATCTATCTATCTATCTATCTATCTATCTATCTATCTATCCAGCCTCTTCACCCTATTCACCAAAATATATAGAGGAGCTAATAATTCAAGAGGGCTAACAATTCTGACTTCGACTGTATATTGCAATATGAATATAATTTCACCAGATGATTTGAATAGCTCTATTTGGAAAGATTACATTAGTTCAACTTCAACTATATTCGTATACTTCAACTGTATATCGCGGCCAAACAAAATACTGCAATGTCAGATTTTTCCAATATCGTGCAGCCCTAATATTTATCGATATATAAATTAAGTTAACAAATTTAAGTGGATTGAACATAAAACAATCAAGTTGTCCCAACAAAAACTCAAGAATTGTGTTGATTCAGCTCATTTTATATAAAGTTTAAACAAGCAGCAAAAATATATATATTTTTTGAGTGTATAAAACATCCAAATAGAGCGGTAAACTGCCAAGGGAAAGCGAGAGACCCCGTTCACCTGGTCTCAGGCCCCCCATTGACTGCCGCCTGTCTGTCGGCCCGTCTCAGCCTCTCCAGACAGATTTACAGGATCAGTTTAAGAGTCTCTTCTCTAATCTGGCTTTTGTGCTCAGTCAGCACCTGACTCTCAACACAGCTCTCAATCACCAAATTAAAGCACGCACTTCCAAAAACAAATAGCAAACTGCCTTTTCAGCCTGGTAATCTGGCCAAATCATGCTGAAGATTACACAAGAGAATTATCATTGACTCCAATGTTTTCTGCCATCTGCCCGAGTCTGATACATCACACAACTCGTGATCTTAACAGGAGCTCAAAAGCACAATATGACCACTGTTACACTGGATACTTTCAAAACAAAGTAACACGAGGTTAGTTTGTCAGCTAAAAAGAAGCACTTTATTGTCCTGAATGTACTGTATGATCTAAAGCGGCATCAAACACTTCAGGATCTTTTCTCAAAACCATGATTTTCTTTTGTTCTGTTTTGGATTTTGAACGTTAAATCTATATCTATCAATATAGTTAAAGTCAAAATTATTAGCCCTCCTGTTAATCTTTTTTTTTTTTTGCCCAACTACTGTTTAACGGAGAGAATATATTTTTCAACACACTTCTAAACATAATAGTTTTAATAACTAATTTCTAACAACTGATTTATTTTATCTTTGCCATGATGACAGCACATAATATTTAACTAGATATTTCTCAAGATATTAGTATTCAGCTTAAAGTGACATTTAAAGGCTTAACTAGCTTAATTATGCAAGTTAGGGTAATTAGGTAAGTCATTGTATAATGGTGGTTTGTTCTGTGGATAATCAAAAGAAATATTGCTTAAGGGGGCTAATAATATTGTTGTAATTTTATTGTTGGCCTTGTTACACACATATATACATACATACATATACACACACACACACACACACACACACACATATAATGTTTTAAATGACTATATATATACACATATACACACTATATATATATATATAGTCATTTAAAACATTAAGGCATAATCTTTACTTGCATTTATTATTTTGTATTTATATATAAACTTTAATAACACATTTCAATTTAATGTGATTTTTTATATTTTATTAACTTGTAAATGATGAAAACCTAACAAATAAAACAAAGATTTTAAATAAAATTAGCTACAGTGTGATATTTATTATTTATGAAATACCAAACCACCAAATTATTCTTGTTCTAAATTATATGAGACAGCATTTTGTGATATAAAAACTATTGTTACGCTGAATGAAATTGAATGGGTGTTAAATGGGAAAAAACAATAAGGGAATCACTGTTTATTTCTTAGAAACAAAACTGACTTAACACAGTAAAATGGCAGCTCTGTACATTAGGCTGTGTAAAAAAAAAAGGAGAGACAGTCCATATTTCATCTACTCCTGTGATCACTAGCATTTTAATGTGTGATATATATATATATATATATTTTTTTTTTCAGGGTTCATACACATTTTTACTACTAAAATTCCTTGACTTTTCCATGATTTTTCCAAGACTTTCAAGTAAATTTTCATGACCTAATGTTTCATGCAATGTCTACATATGCGCAGTAAAAAACAATACATGTTAAAATTTATTACAGTATATCACAAAACACGCAACAATCTATTTAGTTTCAGCTTATATTTATATCTATGTAAAATTGATTTCGATAATGCTTACACCGCACTAATAATGTGAGAGTATGTGATTGGCCAAGGACAGAAACGAAGTAAAGACAACTAACCTATAAACCTACATTCAAGAATACAGATATCTGTCTTCCATGACTTTTCCAAAACTTTGTGGGTTTTTCTGATTTTCCAAAACTTTTCCAGGCCTGGAAAATGCCATGTCAAAATTCCATGACTTTTCCAGGTTTTCCATGACCGTATGAACCCTGATTTTTGTACCACAAAATACCATAAAACACACATATACACGTTGTAAAAAAAGGTGGGTTCCACACAATTGATTTGTGTTGAGACAACATGAAGGAATTAGCATTACGTTAACTTATTCATTCATTCATTTTCTTTTTCGGCTTAGTCCCTTTATTAATCTGGGGTCGCCACAGCGGAATGAACCACTGGGAAACATCCACACACACTCATTCACACACATACACTACGGACAATTTTAGCTTACCCAATTCACCTATAGCGCATGTCTTTGGACATGTGGGGGAAACCGGAGCACCCGGAGGAAACCCACGCGAACACAGGGAGAACATGCAAACTCCACACAGAAATGCCAACTGACCCAGCCGAGGCTCGAACCAGCGACCTTCTTGCTGTGAGGCGAACGTGCTACCCACTGCGCCACCGTGTCGCCCTTCTCAAATATCAAATAAACAATATTTATTTGATTTTATCCAGCAAAACATTCTACAAAAATGTAAAAGTGGGATTGATGTAAATTTTATTTTTTGTAATGAATATGAGGAGACGGTTTTACACTTATTTTGGCATTGTACATACTCAGTCAACTTATGGGGTAAGGTGCAAAGCTTTATTAATTTTATATAATTTTATAATAATATTATTATTAATATTAAAATTAATATATAATATTAATAACAATTTTCAGTGTCCAAAACCTCTTTCATCATTATGGGAAAATGCACTTTTTGGCTTTACTGTCTATCCAAGAGGAAAATAGTTATAATTAATTCGTTTACTTATATTGTTAACAAAATTTTACATTCATAAATGCAAACTTACTATTGAGAAACCAAATATTAAGGTATTAATGATTGAAATATGTTTGTAAGACCATTTTGAGGGATGTAAACAAAAACAATGGTCCCAATGTATTTCCTGTTTTACATTTTTAATTTCTAAAGCTTCTGAGAATCCAAAAAGAGCCACATACTGATAAATAATGTTAGGATAGCTGTTTTAACATTAGGTTATGATTGAATTGCCTCTTGTTACAGTTATGAAGTAGTTTGATAACAAGCAGGAAATGTTCATGGGCCAAAGACATGACCACATTGAAATGGTCTATATTACCAGCATCAGAGACCCAATCAGACCCAATATACAAAATATCGTGGTAAACAATATAGAGACCCTGTCACGGTTCAAAAAAGAATGAATGTGCGAATATAAAACCAACTTTACCTCAATTATATCCGTTATATAATCAGTAAATACTTCACTGGCTCTGGGAGCAAATAAATATTGCCTGTAAATCATCTTAAAGCGGATTTTCCTGCTGTCAGTAACTGTTAATCTGCGTGAGATTAACTTCTGTCCTTTCACTAAGAAAACAAACAGTCACATATGCACACCACACCACATCACTTCATATTATATAATAATATATCATGTTATATTAATTATATTATATTCGCAGACGGTTTTAAATGTGTGACTGTCATCTGACTGATACCCAACGGCACTCCTGGTGAATAGCTACTGCTGGACTACACCCAACACATAAAAGTGACAACCCGAAGGATAGAAAGTTGACTAGTGTCATAAACACATTATTGAAATGTTTTCTCTTATGTAAAAGCATGTTATAAGCAGACCTGATGATGTTTGTTGCCTGCAGAAAGCGCTGCTTTTGTTGCCCTGCTCAGTTTCCGGGTGCGCGGATGCGGAGGCGCGACTCTGACGGGTGCCGGGAGGATCAAAAAAATAAAGCGAACGTCAAAAACGCGACAGAACGCGAAAGTACCCTATACACAAACAGAAATGGGCTGAAGGAAAAGTCAATATTTTGTTATTTAAGATAGATATGAAACATTATATTGAGTTGTTACTTGAAAATTAGTAAAGAAAAACGTACTAGGTTTATATGTGAATATTTTAAGCTATTTGTATGATTGTTTTTTTCTTTCTTTCATTTTATTATTGTATTTGTATTCATATTTTATTATGTTTTTCTTTTCTTTTATTATGTTATTTCTATTTATTATGTTTTTCTTTTTACATATTGTAACTTATTTATCTTATTTATCTGACGACAAAATAAAAAAATAATAAATAAATACTACAGAACAATAATTTCAAATTACAAATCATTTCAAATGATCTTATCTGGATATTAATGTGCTGTATTTATCCTTTAGTGGGGAAAATATACTATCATAGACATTTAATAATGTGTATATTTATTATTTACACAACGAAGTGTTTATGGTTAAAGAGTAGGCTATCACAAAACGTCCCTTTTGGGGGTGTCCTGTCTCCTCATTTCACAAGATCTTCAAAACGGCCACTTTCAATGAAGAGTTCTCTTGTATAATATACCAAAATACCAACAGAGAGAGCTAACGACTAACAATTAACAAAACAGAACGAGGTCTTCACTATTATGCAGGTAAAGTTTATATATATATAAATATATATATATTCATTCATTCATTTTCTTTTTGGCTTAGTCCCTTTATTAATCTGGGGTCGCCACAACGGAATGAACCAACTTATCCAGCATATGTTTTACGCAGCGGATGCCCTTCCAGCTGCAACCCATCACTGGGAAACATCCATACACACTCATTCACTACGGACAATTTAGCTTACCCAATTCACCTATACCACATGTTTTTGGACTTGTGGGGGAAGCCGGAGCACCCGGAGGAAACCCACGCCAACACAGGGAGAACATGCAAACACCACACAGAAACGCCAACTGACCCAGCCGAGGCTCGAACCAGCGACCTTCTTGCTGTGAGGCGATTGTGCCACCCACCTGGCCACCGCGTCGCCCTCTATATATATATATATATATTCGCATATTTGTTCATTGGTAATATTGTTTACCATGCTACTTTGAATATTCGGTCTGAAATCGCATGTACAGTAAGTGTGACTTCAAAACAACATTAGCACTATTTAATTGACAGCGAATGCTGGATAGGTTGGCAGTTCATTCCGCTGTGGCAACCCCAGATGAATAAAGAGACTAAGCCGAAGGAAAATGAATAAATATTTAATTTTATAATTATTCACATAGTTTGTTTACTTAATAATTATAAGGCAACATATTTACTCTTTTTTTAAGAGAAAGTCAACCAATGGCTTGCAGTGTAGATCTCAAATTTCTTTCTTATTTGTTTTTGAACTTTTTTGAATCTCAGCTTGATGTGTGGCTTTTGAGGATCTTTTGGTCTACTTCCCTTTGTCAGGCCGGTCCTATTTTAGTTTTCCTATTTAAGGGCTGCCAAAATCCCTCTGGACCCCTCACACCCAGCACACTGCCTCTTTGAACTTTTACCTTCTGGTCGACGCTACAGAGCACTGTGTACCAGAACAGCCCGACACAGAAACAGTTTCTTCCCTCAGGCAATCCATCTCATGAACACTTGATGACAGTAATTATGAAACAAACATCACTACTTGCTATACACTTTTTATACACATAAACACTTATTTAACAACACATTTTACATGCCAATTTGCACATAACAGCTGCCATATAACGTTGTATATAGTAATATTCCTGTACATACACTTGTCAATTTGTATATTTGCATTCACTATTTACTTTTATTTTTAAAATATATTTATTATCTGTTTTTTGTCCTGTCTCTGTAATTCTGTTGCACTGTAGAAGCTCTGTCACCAAAACAAATTCCTCGTATGTGTGAACATACCTGGCAATAAAGCTCTTTCTGATTCTGATTCTGACAAATAGCTTTTGTTATGAGCCACGGCTGCGGACAAAATGGCATGAATGATTTTAGAGTGCACTACGAAGAGAAAGCAATTGTCAATCTGGAGTTTGCTAAAACTGAACTGTAAAAAAATTACTTTTAACACATGAGAGAGATAACTTTAATCTTTTTTTTATCATTAAAAGTTTGTTGGAAAACTCCAAAGGAATAGGGCATAGGGGGAATATCTGGGAATAGAACACAACCAGGAACTCTGCTTCAAACTACAGCTCCAGAGTAGTCGCAACCGCACACGTTTGCGAATGTATGTTGCAATGACGAATTCAGGAAACGCCAAATCACTGAACTATAAATGTAAAGACAGAACTTGCGACCTTAGTTAGCTGACGATGGCTTTCGGAATTGCACCCCTGGAGAGTTATTGGGTGCATCTCAATCAGGACCCTAGCTTTTGAGGTCGTTCAGGTAGGTTGTGTACACAAATATTTGGCAGTAGTAAGGGCAATGATGAGCTTTATTCACTACACATTGGGACACACTGACTGTGACATGAGAACATCGTCATTGTACAACATCAAAACTGGAGTTTCAAGAGTTCGCCCTTAGCTGATGATTGATTATAAAGCGTGTTTGGCATGCTGTCCCGGGAGAGAGCCCTGAGCTCATAAGATCCTCGAGCCCGGGGCTCCCTCCCGTTGCAGGGCGAGAGGGGAGTTAGAGTTCAGGTAGGTCTCGAGAACTCCCCTACTTGGTGAAGGTAGATTCGAATATAAATAATTATGAAGAGAATAGCTAATTTAATCGCTCGTCTATGGTGTCGATTTGGTTGGTCAATTTACTTATGTTACATGTTTTTGGTCTGTGGGAGGAAACCGGAGAGCCCGGGGAAAACCCACGCAAACACGGGGAGGACATGCAAACTCCGCACAGAAATGTCAACTTGGCAAGGTAAGGGCTTGGACAAGTGACATTCTTGCTGTGAGGCAACAGTGCTAGCCACTGGGCCTCCGTGCTGCCCTTTCAAGAAAAGGGGAGGAGTAGGGGTGGAAGGGGGGATTCTTCAAGACGAAGATGGCTAAGGTAAAATACTCTGGTTATTTATAGCGGTTTAGGAATCATCTGATTGGTGGAACGTGCATTAGCTAATGTGGATCAGCTGTTATCAATCATAAGCACGCGCTCCTCTCGAAATTAGTTTATGAATAAACTTCACTTAAAAACAACAGCAGAACTAATCATTTTCATATAGTCATTTTACCATGTTTTTCAAAAGTACACTATAGCTAAACAATGTTATTGTTACATACTGTATGCCACCAATACCATTAAACACTTATAAATGTTGGCTAGATTTTTCGAGATGTTAAAAATGAATAAAAACAGATTCTTTTAAAGAAAACATCTCCCATTACATTTGATGATTTGGGTCACATGATTCAAATTTATCTTTCGAATTTCCGTTAAGGGTGCATAGTGCATATTGATGCACCATAAATTTCATGGTGCATTGTGAGACTTTTCACGGTGCAAACGTTTAGTGAAAAATCATTCGAATTTTGTGATCGTGACAGCACTTAAAATGACTGACGTCCTGACCAGTGCACTGACTACTGCACAAGGGTGCTGATTGAGATCCCCCATTCTCTCCTCCCCATTGTTATCTTGTCTGCTTGTTTAGCCTAATTGTTTCCACCTGTATATACAGACTGTGTTTCAGTCAGTTTTGTCAGTTGTTAAATATGTCTTCCTCTGTGTAGGTGGGTGTTCTTGTTTTTTTCCTCCTTTTTTCTGTGGCTTTATTACTAAAAGAAATACAGTCAATTAAACAGTCAGACATAATTTAGCTCTTAGTCATTTTTCATTGCAACAAATACAGAAACTATAAAAAGATACAGTACATAAACCCATTTTCAGTCCCTACATGTTTTGTTGTCCTCTCTGCTACAGCTGCTACAGTATCATGGTTTTTGTGATCGTCCATTGTGCACAGGTAACAAATGCACTCTTCATCCGTGTGACAGAAGATTTCCAGTGGTTTATTGTGTTTCGGGCAGATCATCTCCTCAAGTCGTCTTGTAGCATCTATCAGATTGTGCCTCTTACCTTTGAAGAAATTCTCATGTCGCAAGAGATGATTTTGACAGTAAGGAAGAACAGGACTTTGTTTTCTGCAGGGCTTCTGAAACTGAGTTTGACACCCCTGATTTAGAGGGTGAACCCACTCCTGCTTAAGGCTGCAGTCATAAAAAAACATCATGCGTTTGTGTCCAGTATGCTCTACAGTCTGATGATAAATGAGTGAACAGGATCATGCAGATGTCTCTGATGATAATGAATGAGTGAACAGGTTCATGCAAATGTTTCAGACTATGATGAACGAGTGAACAGAGGATCATGCAGATGTTTCCGACGATGAATGAGTGAACTGAGGATCATGCCGATGTTTCTAATGATGATGAATGAGTGATCAGATGACCATGCAGATGTTTCTGATGATGATGAAGCAGATCTGCTGGTCATCATCGGTGTGGCCGCAGGTTCTCCAGTCTCCTGGTCAGTGTTGTTCTGTTATGTCCATGGCGAGTTCATCATGGGCCAATTCATCAAGGCCATGAACAGCATCCGGCATCCGCATTGCTTCTGCTGCGATGTGTCAGGCGGTGCTCGCAGATGTGGACTTTGTGAGCAACAGTGGCCGGTTGTTGATTTACAACATATATGTTGTTGATTTGGAGGAGTTTACCGGTTTAGACAGTTCTTCCTCTCCTACTACTGAGAAAGTCTGAAATTTATCCTGAGATTTTATCAGAAAAACACAAATGTGCTGCTCCACACAAGAAAACCACCACAATAATTATAGAAAAATACATATTCATAACCCTGAAAAACAACAACAACAACAACAACAACAACAACATTTCAGGATTTTTCCAGGACCAAAATTAAGCACTTCTGATTCTCCTTGTATGTACAGTAGGCTGGAGTTTAATAAAATATAAGTATTAGAGATTAGAACAGAAAATCTGATCAGTTAGTGGTTTTATCTGATCTTGTGTGTATACAGGAGAGAGAAGAGACTGCATGAGCTTCATCAATAAACACACAGATAGACCATCACATATGTACGCTTCTCGCTCAGGAGACAGAATTAAAGACTTGCGGCAATCAGAGAAAATAATAATAATACAACAGAGTGAAACTAACCCAAACACACAGAAGGAGGCCGATCAGGCCAACAGCACTATGTAGACCAGGGGTGCTCAATCCTGTTCCTGGAGATGTACCTTTCTGCAGTTCAGCTGCAAGCTGGATCAAACACAGCTGTCTTTAATTACCAAGTGCTCCTTCAGATCTTACTTAGTTGATTTAGTTGTGTTTGATAAGGAATGGAGCAAAAAATCTACAGGAAAGGTAGATCTCCAGGAACATGGTTGAGCACCGCTAACGTAGACCATCATGATCAATGTCCTCCAGTCCATTACACATGTACAGGTGTGTCTGTGCGTGCACCTAGACTCATAGCTGTCCGCATTCCTGGATGACAATGCGGTGTGTGGGTTTGCCCTCTTTACTGCCCATATCACCAATCCTCCTGAGCACCTTCATGCCCTCCCTGACGAAGCCGAACGCCACATGAATGAAGTCCAGGTGCTCCGTTTTATTCAGTGTGAGGAAAAACTGTGAGCTGTTGGTATCTTTGCCGCGGTTGACCATGGACAGCAGCCCTGGCCCTGTGTGCCGCACCTCAAAGCTCTCGTCCTCGAAGTAGTCTCCATAGACAGAGCGCCCACCCCTGCCGTTCTGATGGGTGATGTCACCGCCCTGACACGCAAACAACACATCAGCAAAGACTGAGAATGAGGAGCAGAACACATCATACACAACTCTCTCTATAGAAACACACATGCAACAACACTCCAACATCCCTTCTGCTGTGACAGAAACTACACCATACACAGCTCTCTCGCTCTTACATACACACACGTATATACACACAGAGAACATATAAATGCACAGACACACACTATCACACATACAAAAATACACACTCCCTTTCACACAGAAATACACTCTCACACACTCTCTCTCACACAAACATACACTTTCACACACATAGACACACACACTATCTCACAAACAAAGAAATACACATTCTCTCTCTTTCTCTCTCTCTTACAAACACACACACACACACAAACAGGACCAGGTGGCCTTTCTTTGAGAAGTTTGCATGTTGTCCCCGTGTCTGCAAGGATTTCCTCTGGATGCTAAGGTTGTCCCCACAGTCCAAAGACTTGCGGTGTAGGTGAATTGGATAAACTTAATAGGCCGTAATGTGAAAATAGAAGAGTGTGTGGGTGTTTTCCAGCACAGAGGGTTGTACTCAGGGTGCGAATTACAGGGGGGCTTGGGGGGAATTGACCCCTTCTAATTAAGGCTTGATCCCCCTGAAGGACGTCAAAACAAGATGTGTGGGGGGGGTCAGCCCTTCGAAACAGTTCACTCTGATCTGTATTTTAAATAATAATTATGTTAATAATTAAAATAATAGATATCCATTTGACCACCCCTATAACAGTTCATACCATTGTAAATTCATAATCACGCCAATCAGTCCATGCGAGAAAAAAGTCATACAACAGTCTGAAACCGGCAGATTTAGAGCACCGATAGACACCGTAAGAGTTTACAAGACTTGGACAAAACCACTGTTTCTCATAAAATTGGTGTTTGTTTCTACATGTTGCATAAAAGTAACGTTAAGTTAGATGCATTGTTTGCTAAGTTTGTCCTAAAGTAAGCCAAAATAGCTAATCAGGTCATAATACACTAAATAGCCTATCCCACAAAACACTGTAAACTTAAATATATTTTATTAATAAATGAGATGTAAATTAAATGAACACATACATTTGATTCACTGATGCATGTATATCTCAAACTAACATTACCAAAAAAAAATTTTTTTGTCAACGTATAATTCGCACACTGGTTGTACTCGCCAAAGACTCACAAGAATACACAAGACGTGTCACTCATACAGTTTTGAGTGGGGAAAAGTGTAACGGTCAATATGGCGAATGAAGCCCCGCCTACTATTACAGAAGCCAATCACCGATTGCTATTCATGGAGACCAAAAACGTCACTTCCGCTACGCTCGCCGCCATATTTGTGTCCGATATGGTCACACTCATAATCACAGCGGATTTAAATGAGACTAGATGAAATCGATATTTGGCTAAAGAATAAACAAATACTGGTTATGATGCTTCTGATGATACCTCGAACTGTGTTTTGTGCCTTCAAATCTGCGACGTGTCTGCCTCAACTTCCTTTTCTGTACATTTATTCACTGCTTCACTACTGTTTGCCATGGCCACGAACTTTAGGAGATACAGCCTGTTACTGGGGATCAGAACTCACCCAAAAACTACAGTTTAAAGAAAATACATTCTGGTGATCTGCTAGTAATAACCTCCAACACTGGTGAAATGTCTAAGTTGTTTACAATCCACTCCAAACAGCAGCGAAGCTCTCAGGGCATTTACAGAGAAGACTATCACTACTACACATCGGGACGTGTTTATCATTCAAAATGTATTTGAAGATGAAGTGTACCTGATCACATGTAGATGTCAGGAATTAACACGACATCCACGATATTTGTGTGTCATAAACTCGGCAGATCGCACATGGCGCTCGCGTGTTTCTGACACACAGACCCATGAGGGAGAGCGCGCTCATAAAGAGTAACACATAAGTGCGTCAACATATACAGAAAACAGATTCCAGGGCATTTCTGGACAGATCGTTCACCACAGCGATCT
Organism: Danio jaintianensis; assembly: GCA_903798115.1. Classification (NCBI taxonomy): domain Eukaryota; kingdom Metazoa; phylum Chordata; class Actinopteri; order Cypriniformes; family Danionidae; genus Danio; species Danio jaintianensis. The sequence continues at coordinate 16,059 of CAIGQV010009714.1, forward strand.
ACAGTACGGGTGAGTGGCGGTCTGTTAATCAAATTAGATTACAATCCAGCACTGAACGTTTGCATTTTTTATGACAGTGAAAACCCACAAGCAGCAGCATAATCCATCATTTTAGGTCGTGCAATTAAGAGTAAAATATCGTTTAAAAGTTAAAGGGCTATTTTCTTTGTTTAACTGCGATTATAACAAAAACGAGTGCTTTTATTCAGTAATAAAGAAAGTCAAGCGGTGCGGTTTAAGATGTCTCCACAAAGGGTTAACATTAGACTAGTAGCGCAAGCATGATCACGGAACTGGATAGCCTGTAGATAAAGCACATTATTATCAATTACATCAGGACACATTTATGTAATGACAAGTAGTTACGTTTACTGGCGCTACTGAAGCAACAGAACATAATTCAGCTATTTCAGCACCACAGCAGATTGACAGCATAGTACAGTTCGGTCACAAAAATGGCGGCCGCACCATTGTGTGACGTCACATGAAACCTATGGATAGACTGACGTTTCTCTGGGGGAGAAGCTCAGACCAGACGTGTGCTTTTACGACAGTTTGTGTGGTCAACAAACACACTGGAATCTCAGCGAATACTTGCTTCACAGTCATAAGAAATATATCCACATAAAGCTTGAAACCTCTACTTAAATGAACCAACTACACTTGAAAACAAAAGTTTTTTGGTTTTGTAATCTCTATGAAATGAACACGAGGTACAGTCCAATCTGTCAAACGCACATCACATGACAGCAACTACCCAAACTTGTAAGCAAAGAGTCATTTCTGGAGGAAATTCACCATCAAGACCAAGTTGTGAATTACTTCAGAAGAGCAGCGCAATCAGACGAAGCATTATCCAGAGAATGATCGCATGTAGAACAGCCATAAATGAGGTTGGTGTTGTGATCTTGTTCCTTTTGAGTGTGCATGCACATTAACTCGGGCAACCTGAAAAAATGCTTTGATTCAAATGTTTAGAAACTAAACTTATGGGACAGTTTTTATATGGACCAATTTGATGTTTCCCCATTCAGACAGAATGCACAAGCATACTGCCCGAGAAGCGTGAAATGACTTGCCTTTGGTACTCTCAGTGCTGGGTTGCAACTGGAAGGGTGTAAAACAATTGCCAGAGCAATTGGTGGTTTATTCCGACGATGATAAGCCAAAGGAAAGTGAGTGAGTGAGGGTTTGTGTGTGTGCTAACCTGACACATGAAGTCAGGGATGATCCTATGGAAGATGGAGCCTTTGTAGCCAAAACCCTTCTCTCCTGTACACAGAGCGCGGAAGTTCTCTGCTGTCTTGGGCACGATGTGAGCGAACAGCTCCATGATGATCCTCCCAGCATTCTCTCCATCCACAGATATGCTGAAGAACACTACAGGATTGGAGTCTCGTGATAGTGTCTCTACCAGCAACACGTGGCTCTGGCAGTCCACAAACACCCGTTTGAAGCTCTTCACCTGATCAGTGGTCTTAAACTTCACTGCCAGCTGCTCCGTCTTCCCAGCACCCTCTGAGTGAGGAGACATACACACACAGTCATGTGATCATCAGCTCAGGCATTCCCAAATCACTAAACTACACCTGAGATGCTGAGCATGAAAACCACACTGGACATCAGCTGAGTAGGTGACTCCAGTTGTATGTCTGTAGCATGGTTGTGGAGAGTTTGTAGTGTATGTGTTGCAGTGTGAATCTGTGTGTTACTAGAGAAGTTGGTGGTGGTGTTTGTGTAGCGTGTGTGTATGTGTAGTGTGAATGTGTGTGTCACTAGAGAAGTCGGTGGTGGTATGTGTTTGTAGCATAACAAGAGTTGGGTGATTGTGTGTGTAGCATGTCTGGTGTGTAAAGCGTGTGTGGTGGTGGTGTGCGTAAGTGTGTGGTTTGAATGTGTTTGTCACTAGAGAAGTTGGTAGTTTGTGTAGCATGTGTGTGGTGTGTATGTGTGTGTATGTAGCATGTGTGGTGGTCGTGGTGTGTGTAGCATGTGTGAGTTGGTAATGTGTGTGTACAGAAGCGTGAATGTATGTATATGTTACCGGAGTAGTCAATGGCTTTCCAGGTAAGGGTGTTGACAGAGGTGTTCATGGGGGTGAGCTGGATGCCTCTGCTGATGCTATGGTTGGCACACACCTTCAGCGACTGCTCGTGCCTCATCAGCACATGGTAGCGCTTCTTCAGTGGGTGGAAGAAGATCTTGATGTGTCCGATGCCACGCTCCTTCCACTGGTTGAGCTGGCCATCCCAGTGATACAACTTGGTACTCTCCTTAAACAGGATCTCCTCGTCCTCCTCACCAGGATGCACCTCCACCTGTAGGCCAGTGACAGCACCTCATAGCTCAGCGATCATCAGCACCTCTGGCTAGGGATGGGTAATAATTATCTATTGTACGTAATTGTGTCAAGCAGGCTACCGATAAGCTTCAGGACAAATGGGACAGTTAACCATACTCGCGCTGCTCTCTCACAGACCCGGTTCAGCTTTGCTAGTATGGTTCTCTGGGTTCACATTAGTGGAGCTGCTGTGACGCTTCCTGGCTCGGAGCAACAACCACATATCCATCTTGCTTTGTCAGGAATAAGCTATCAAACTGATTCACCCCGCAGATCTTTATACTAGATAAACGATGTGCTGGAACCAATAGCTGGACTTGAACTTACCATTTGAAGGGCCTTGATCCATTATATATACACTCACCGGCCACTTTATTAGGTACACCTGTCCAACTGCTCGTTAACGCAAATTTCTAATCAGCCAATCACATGGCAGCAACTCAATGCATTTAGGCATGTAGACATGGTCAAGACAATGAACATGGCATGGTTGTTGGTGCCAGACGGGCTGGTCTGAGTACTTCAGAAACTGCGGATCTACTGGGATTTTCACGCACAACCATCTCTAGGGTTTACAGAGAATGGTCCGAAAAAGAGAAAATATTCAGTAAGCGGCAGTTCTGTGGGCGCACAGAATTGATTGAGTATTGTTGCTGACCATGTCATCCCTTTATGACCATAGTGTACCCATCTTCTGATGGCTACTTCCAGCAGGATAACGTGCCATGCAGAGCTGGGTGTAACGCGTTCCTTAGTAATCTAATTACATTTTTAAGGAACGCAGTAATGTAACGCATTACATTTTAAATTTGTGTAATCTGATTACAGTTACTAAAGTTGATGTAATTGCGTTACATACTTTACAAATATAGTTTTTAGAAGAAAAAAATGCTTCTTTTAAATCACGTTGTCAGTTAATGAGCATGCGCTTTTAAATTGCTGGAGAACGCGAGCTGAAATAGCTGCTGACGAGAGCGGCTCCTTCTTCAAGTGGAAATACAGACAACACTTTGATTTCATTGAGTGTAAAAACAAAAATATTGCTGTGAAATGCATCTATGTCCAGTCTCTAAAGAACTTTCGACTGCTTTTAACTCGACCAGAAACTTGTTCAAACACTTTAATAGAAAGTATTCTAGGACAATACTCGTCACCAAGGAGGACACCGGCGCCCAAAAACATGGTGGTCCAACTCAGCCTAAACAGGCTAAATTGGATTTTTGTGGTATATTTTATGTGTTTTAAAAGTAACTTAAAAGTAAAGTAATTAGTAATCTGATTACTTTTTACATTAAGTAATTAGTAATGTAATCAGATTACAATTTTCCAGTAGTAATCAGTAATTTGTAATCTGTTACTTTTTTAAAGTAACTTACCCAACACTGGTGCCATTTTATAAAGCGTGAATAATCTCAGACTGGTTTCTTGAACATGACAATGACTCAAATGGCCTCCACCCAGTCACCAGATCTCAATCCAATAGAGCACCTTTGGGATGTGGTGGAACGGGAGATTCGCATCATGGATGTGCAGCCGACAAATCTGCAGCAACTGCGTGATGCTATCATGTCAATATGGACCAAAATCTCTGAGGAATATTTCCAGTACCTTGTTGAATCTATGCCATGAAGGATTAAGGCAGTTCTGAAGGCAAAATGGGGTCCAACCCGGTACTAGTAAGGTGTACCTAATAAAGTGGCCGGTGAATGAATGACCTTGGGAAAGATTTGTGTAGTCTGATGATAATGATGATAAGTTCATGAAAACCATGGCTGAAAATATTACGGAAATAACTATCTATTTTAAATTATTTAAATATGAGCTCCAAATGTATTAACATTTGTTTTGTTATTTTATTATTATATGAAACATTTAGTAGAGTAATAGTGAACAAAGGTGGCAACATAAGTAATAAAATATTTACTAACAAAATATACCATCTAACCCAATAGATGCGCTCTATTTAGTTATTTGTCTCCTTACTTTATGCATCTACTTCTGTTTGCTTACAGGTATTTGTAAACTGCTGTATTTGTCAATACCAACAAGGTCAACAGTAATACTGTAATTTTCAACATCATTTCACATCTTTTTGCATCAAAATATAAAGAATAGTACTGATAACAGTATCGATAAGAACCAGTATTGATAAAATGTAAACAATGCCCATCCCTACCTCGGGCAGAGAAATGATGGGCTCAAAGTGTACCTCTTCACTGTCAGAAACTTCATCATCACTGCCCTCCTCTTCTCCAACATTGTGTGCTTTTTCAGTTTGTGATGGAGCCCCTCCAAACACAGATGAGCTCGCGTTTGACCAGGTATCTGCAGGAATATACACGCTCAGAACACTGGCAAAACACAGAACGCACATACAATCACACACACAGCACACCAACACAAAAAACATCTGAACTCTAGCACTCCATACCAGGGCAGGACGAGCAGAATGTACAAACAGAAAATGCAGAAGTGCAGGATCCATAAGCGAGTGAGTCTTCATCTAGAAAGGAATGTACATTTATATAGCGCTTTTATTGTGTATTGCCATACACAATTCGGTGGATGGGGCTGATTGGGAGGCAATGATAGGTAAAGGCCGATTTACACTTCTGCGTTGAGTGATTGGCATGACCCACGGCGCCTGCCTTGTGCGTAGTTGTGCACTTACAGTTCTGCGTGCTGTTTGTGTTGCTCTGCAATAACACTTCAGAAACACTAGCTGTCAGTAGGTTTTTATGTTCCTCTGTGTCGAGTTTCTTAGCCGGTATTTTGTTTTTTAACAAAAGTAGCTCAAACGCTCATTCAGAGGCGGGAACCGGTGGACGTGCACACCTTTAATCATAAGGTAAACACAAAACAAAAGTTTCCATCTGGAGCTCCTTCACGGGGCTCGACACTTGTAAACACTTGCTCCATCGGGCTCGCGGCTCTCAGCACCGCCCACACTTGTCACCGCTACCAAGCCGACCAACATGTGTACATTGTACAACATGTGCTTGACGCAGAAGTATAAATCAGCCTTAAGGGTCAATGGAGAAAATTTGGCCATGACACTGGGGTTATACACCTACTCTTTGCCATGGGATTTTTAATGACCACAGAGTTAGAACCTTGGCTTAACATCTCATCAAAGATGGCGCTCACTGACAGTATAGTGTCCCATTCATTATACTGGGGCATTAGGACTTAGACAGACCACAGGGTGAGCACCCCCTGCTGGCCTCACTAACACCACTTCCAACACCAACCTAGTTTTCTAAAGTGGTCTTCCATCCAGGTATTAACTTGGATCAACCCTGCTTATCTTCAGCAACCAGTCTGAAGTGTGATATGGCTGTAGGACTTTATTATTTCCAGGTCCAGTGTAAAAATAAGTTTTAAAGAGCCCCTATTTTGCATTATAAAAGGTCATATTTTGGTTTTGGGGGTCTCCAACAACAGGCTGATATGCATGCAAGGTCAATAAACACTTTCATTGTCTAATATGCATTTATTTTTACCTAATTATCCCAATGACTCCCATATGATTCGTTCAGCGATTCATTTGTTCCCAAACCCCTCCTTAGCGCGAAGCTAATCTGCGCTGATTGGCCCGATGACCCAGTCTGTTGTGATTGGTCGACTGGGTTCAGCGCAAGACAGAGAGAAATACCCACAACGGCTATGAAGAAGCAGTCAGCGAGTATGTGTGAGCCCAATGCAGGAATGCAATAAAGCAATGCAGTTAAACACCAGCATATTACTCTACTCTTAACCCTAACCCCAAGTAATAACAACGACACACATTCAGTATTAATCCACACAGTGGCAAAAGTTGAACTATTTTGAAAACTGACCGCGCCGCGCGTGTGAGGAACAGCTGATGGTGGCCATAGCAACAAACAGCAGAGGATCAGGAGCACAAAACACATTTAAATCGGTAAAAGAAGCAGCACGCGGCGCGTTTTCAATGTGGTTTTGGACACAATATGTGAATAGCTTTAACTTCTAGTGAATAGATTTAACCTGAGAGATACAGTACAAGCACTGATCTATAATAAATAAGTGATTACAAGCCACGTGGGGCGATTACAACTTCTAAAACACAATTAAACACATATTTTGCAAACTACACAAAACGAAGCAACAATTTTAATCACACTTACATGTTATGATCCGGAGGAAGAAGAAACAGGTCCATATGAACTGTAACAGTTACTGAAAAAGTCCCTGACAAAGTCCCATACATAATAGTGTCTGCTGCTCCTTCCTTAGCAAATGGCCGACGAATCCTGCATTGCAGCGTAGGTTATTGTATCAAAAATCAGAAATATGACAGGAACAAACACAGCACAAGGTTGGCTATACTGTGGTGTCGGTGTAAAAATGAACTTTAACCCTTTATTCCCTGCAGCCGAATCTCCATCAGTCAGTGATCGTCATCTTCGCGTCATGATCAGTCCCGTGATCCTCAGCGCTCCGCTAGTGTCTGAAGTCTCCGGATCTGGAACTACATATTTGGTGATGTACCGACGTAGACACGTTCAAACAAAAGATCCGAACACAACTTGATTCATTCATTCGACTCTGAGTCAACTATTTTGCTAAAGAATCAATAGTTTTAAACACTGTGCACTTTCAGATTTAAGCCTCAGCTGGATGTTTTCATTCACTTAGAGCTGTGCTACACACTACATGGAAGCTCATTTTCAAAAACCCATAATAAGGGCTCTTTAAGCTTAAACCGAGACGTTAAACCGAGGTCCTGACTCTCTGTGGTCATTAAAAATCCCATGGCACTTTTCGTAAAGAGTAGGGGTTACACCCTGGCCAAATTCCCTCCATCGGCCCTTACCCATCATGGCCTCCAAATCATCCTCATCCACCATATTGGCTCTATCACTGTCTCTCCGCTCCATCTATAGCTGGTGTGTGGTGAGCGCACTGGCACACTGGTGGTGGAGTGCGGGAGACCCCCCTCTCATGATTGTGAGGCGGGTCTATGGCCATACACGATAAATGCGCTATATTAATGCACATTACTTACTACTTACTAATATGGCTATGTATACACTATTCCTACACACATTATCGTTCAAACAGCATCCAACATTTTTACATGATAGGTGCCCTTTAATGCAAATATGCATATTTGTCATGTATTTTTAAATACCTATATTATATATCATTTGCAAACTCTTTTTTTCTGAATTAATATATTTATTTTTGTGCTTGAGTAAATTGTAATCTGTGTTTTGTTCTGTAAACTGTATTTCTTCTAAATTTGAAATTAAATTATCATTTAAGAGCATACAATGGCAATTTGGCAAAAAATTACCGTGTCAAAATAAGTAAGTAATTCATTGTTTTCAGACATACATTTTTAGACAGCACAATAGCAACGGTTTAACTTTAGAACAGTGGTCCCTGACCCCTGGGCCATGGACCGATACCGGTCCGTGGATCAATTGGTACCGGGCCGCACAAGAAATCATTATTTATTTCCGTTTTATTTATCATCTGAGTCTAAACAATCTTTTATTTAGAAAAATCTTTTATTTAGAAAAATGACTGTATTCTCTTGGTTACATCTCGGTCACTTGAGCGCCAAAATTTAACCCACAAGTTAGCAAAATGAGTAAGAAACAGACGTCTTTGGAAAGTTTCTTTGAGAAGAGGAAAAGGCCCAGTGAAGGACCCACAAATTGCCAGGGAATGGATCTGCAACCCATTTGTCAACAAATCAGGTGAATCCAGCATGATTTTGCAAGAAGAAGATCAACTGCTAAAGATCGCAGATGACGCGGCCTTAGGGACCGTTTACATATCACGTCTTTTCGGCGCATGCGCATGTATACTGGGAGCGACATGCTCGCTCCTTCTAGGCAGAATGCTGCGAGCGCACCATGAGTCACGTGACAAGAACTGACCGATCAGCTGTATACTTTGTATAGAATACACATTTCGGTAGGCTAATTATCTCAGAGAGACATAGAACACCCAAACACTGCAATGGTTTTTAATTTTTTCCATAAATAAAACTTGTATCATAGTTGCAGCAATGTTTTGTCAGCTTGACATCTTCTAAAAAAACGTTTGATGGTCACCTATTCTACATACACCTACCCCCCCAACCCCCACCCCAACAACCGTGGTTCGCAGTAAAGTTGTCAAGCATTGAGCGGTCTGTGGTGCTAAAAGGCTGGGGACCACTGCTTTAGAAGACGTAAGAAATTAATATTTGGTGGAATAAACATACTTTAGTAAAATAATACAAATATTCAAACAACAGCAAATCCTGTATGTTTAGAGAAAATTACAATTTTTAGGTGGTCTCTTAATCTTTTCCATGGCTGTATATGCATTGATGCAAGATGCATTTATAAGAAGAAATATCTGTCTGCTTCTTTACCTCTGCCAGACATCTTGTCTATTTCTTCTCTACAGAAGTCCTCCAGTTTTTCTTTTATTTGAAACACAGACCTTCCGATATCATCAAAAGACAGCAGAGAGCTGACAGTGAAGCTGGGCACATCTGTAGATTCAGGAGGTTCAGAAAGAGACCGGAAACTCTATGAGAAGAAAATAAATTAAATAAAAATGTTTTTAGATCAATTTGTCTTGAAATATAACATCCACTGCATACTGTAATGAGCAACCAGTAATTATTAACGTAATTATCAACCACCTTGACAATCAGACCGATCCAAATATGGTCAATTTTGACCTTCTGATTCTAGGGGTATTTTATGGAGTTATAAATGACCATATAAAACCATTTCTGGAGTTTTTTACTGACCTAAGCCACATACCTACTATGTAGATATCAGAGAACAATTTAACTTATTGAACCAATGCTTTAAGGCACAGGTGTCAAACTCAGTTGCCGGAGGGCCGCAGCTCTGCACAGTTTAGTTCCGACCTAAAATAAACACACCTGATCAAACTAATTGAGTCCTTTAGGCTTGTTTGAAACCTACAGGCAAGTGTGTTGAAGCACGGTTGAAACTAAACTGTGCAGAGCTGCGGCTCTCCAGGAACTGAGTTTGACACCCCTGCGGGATTTGGCTCTACATGAAGGATTGGTGTTCGAAGTTCTCAATTTACCAGTAGGTATCAGTAATGTATGTAACTGAGTATGGTGTGGTTTGTGTGCTCCTGACAGTGACATTTGGTGTGTTTCACTTGACGGGTTTTAACTGATTGTTGACATTTGACTTGAGAGGAACAGTTTAAAATAAATTACCAAAAAATATAGATTTTTTGAAAAAAAAAGTAAATCTATTTTGTAGTATTAACATTGGACATTTGAGGTAACCATATGTTTTAGTTTTTACTATATGGATACCTCTACTATATGGATAATCCTACAAAACTCCTCTTTTAGCTATCAGCACCTTCATGATTGGTTTCCCAAAATGTCACATTTCATCTCGAATTAGGTTTCTGGTACAACTGAAAACAAAAGACTCTCACTTACTTACATTCCTTCGGCTTATTCCCTGCTTTATCAGGGGTCATCACACTGGAATGAAACAGCAATTCCACCTTGCTCTATCCATCAGTATACCCATCAGTATTTCAGATGTTACCTTTAGGAAACAGATGAGATCATCTGTGTGTGAAAGATGCTCCAGTTCAGCATCTTTCCTCTTCAGATGATTAATCTCCTGCTCCAGTTCCTTCATGAATCCTTTAGCTCGACTCACTGCAGCCTCTTCCTGATTTCTGATCAATTGTGTCACCTCAGAGTGCCTTTTATCGATGAAGAGGATGAGCTCATTGAAGGTCCTCTCACTGTCCTTCACTGTTTTCTGTGCAGAGAGCTGATACAACAAACATCACAATCAGTTCTTACTCAGTCATGACTCCCATGGCCTGAGAATCAAGGCAGACTTCAGTAACACTAAATGAGCACTGGAGGAGAATCCAGACTAAATCTCAAATCTCCCTTCCCCAATTTCACCTTATGAGACTCTACAGCCTGTCTGAGCTCCTCAAGGTCTTTTTCTCTCAGATGGATTCTCTGCTGGAACTTAATCCTTCTTTCTTCCAAAACCACCTGTAGGAAAATCGATTAATATATGTACTAGAGCTGTGACACATTTCCCATGATATGAGATTTTTAAATTTTAAAGAAATCCACAATCTTATTGGTAACGCTAACCCTGCCCTCAACCCCTTAATCAGAATCAGAATCGGTTTTATTGCCAAGTGTGCTTACACACACAAGGAATTTGTTTTGGCTACAGAAGCTTCCAGTGTACATAAAGTGACAAGTGACAACACAAAATAAAATACGACAAACATTAAACAGAGATGCAGTTAGACAATAGAGCTCTGGATGATGAATTGTTGTACAGATTTGTTATAAATATACAAGTTTTACAAGTTATAAGGTGCTGTGTACAAATGCGTAGGAGAAAGTATTGCATTGTATACTGTTATAAGGTGCTGTGTACAAATGCGTATGAGAAAGTATTGCATTGTATACTGTTATAAGGTGCTGTGTTCAAATGCGTATGGAGAAAGTATTGCATTGTATACTGTTTTAAGGTGCTGTGTACAAATGCGTATGAAAAAGTATTGCACATGTTTATTGCACAGTAGGGGAATAATAACTGTTCATGAGGTAGATGGCCTGAGGAAAGAAACTTTTCCTGTGTCTGGCTGTTTTTGTGCTCGGTGTTCTGTAGCGCCGGCCAGACGGTAACAGTTCAAACAGAAAGTGTGCTGGGTGTGAAGGGTCCAGAGTGATTTTGCGAGTCCTTTTACTCACTCTGGAAGAGTACAGTTCTTGAAGTGTAGGAAGGGTAGTGCCAGTGATTCGTTCAGCAGTCCGGAATATTCGCTGTAGCCTACGGCAGTCGGTTTTGGCAGCTGAGCCGAACCAGACGGTGATTGAAGTGCAGAGGATGGATTGGATGACAGCTGAGTAGAACTGTACGAGCAGCTCCTGTGGCAGGTTGAACTTCCTCAGCTGACGAAGGAAGTACAGTCTCTGCTGGGCTTTCTTCACAATAGAGTCTATGTGAATGTCCCACTTCAGATCCTGAGAGATGGTGGTGCCCAGGAACCTGAATGACTCTACTGCAGCCACAGTGCTGTTCATGATGGTGAGTGGGGGAAGTGCATCTCCTAAAGTCCACTATCATCTCCACCGTTTTGAGCATGTTCAGCTCCAGGTTGTTGCATCTGCACCATAGAGCCAGCCGCTCCACCTCCTGTCTGTATGCAGACTCATCACCGTTCCGGATGAGGCCGATAACAGTAGTGTCGTCAGCAAACTTCAAGAGTTTAATGGAGGGGTCTTTTGCAGTGCAGTCATTGGTATACAGGGAGAAGAGCAGTGGGGAGAGAACACATCCCTGGGGGGCACCGGTGCTGATGGTGCGGCTGTCGGATGTGATTTTGCCCATTCTGACTAGCTGTTGTCTGTCTGTCAGAAAGCTGGTGATCCATTGACAGACAGAGCTCGGAACAGAGAGCTGGGTCAGTTTGTACTCGAGCAATGATGGGACGATGGTGTTAAAGGCAGAACTGAAGTCCACGAACAGAATCCTTGCGTAGTTCCCTGGTTTGTCCAGATGTTGTAGTGTATAATGCAGTCCCATGTTGACTGCATCATCCGCAGACCGGTTTGCTCTATAGGCAAACTGCAGGGGGTCCAGCAAAGGTCCAGTGATGTCCTTCAGATATGCTAACACCAGTCTTTCAAATGACTTCATGGCCACAGATGTTAAGGCAACAGGTCTGTAGTCATTGAGTCCTGTGATCTTTGGCTTCTTCTGGATTGGGATGATGGTGGAGCATTTGAAGCAGGATGGAACTTTGCGCTGTTCCAGTGATCTGTTGAAGATCTGTGAGAAAATGGGAGCCAGCTGGTCAGCGCAGGTTCTCAGACAGGCTGGTGAAACACCATCTGGGCCAGGTGCTTTCCTTCTCTTCTGTTTCCTGAAGATCTGACGCACATTATCCTCACTGATCTGAAGTGCAGGGGGGGAAAGAGAGATGGCTGGATGGCTTAAGAAGCGGTTCTTACTTCTAGCCCTGCAGTGTTTTGGTGCTACTTAAGAACCACTTTTCCTGGTTCAGAGCCAGTGCTTTGGATGTTGAAAGAAAAATAACTGATTTAAAAAAAGACTTTTTTAAACTGCGTCCCAAATGGCACACTATATACTATGCACTTACACACTCAACAGCATAGTATATGTATATAGTGTCGTCCCAAATGGAATACTAACGTTACTAAGCGGAAATTCAAACTGTTTCCCACATGACGTTTGGCGGTTGCCAAATTAGTGAAATAAATGACCAAACTACCAAATAATACCTGCCATGAGTATAACCACATTCACCATTGGGAGGCGCTATAATCACTGTTGTAGGAGAATTTTGCTTTCACAATCCAAAATAAATAATCCAACATCAGTTCCCGAAAGCTCCGCCCCTTCCACTACATGAGCAAAGCAGTTGCTGTTGAGTGCGTGAAGTGTCCATTATTCCACACTTCTTTTTAATGGTTGAATAAGTGCATCATCCGGGTATTTAAAGTGGACTTATTCAGTGTGAACGCACTACTTACAAAATGGCGTAGAATAGTGCATAAGTATGTGATTTGGGATGCACCTTCTAGCTCAGGGGTGGTCAACCCTGTTCCTAGAGATCTACCTTCCTGCAGATTCCAATTGCAATCCATATCAAACACACCTGCCTGTAATTATCAAGTGCTGCTCAGGTCCTAATTAATTGGTTCATGTGTGTTTGATCAGGGTTGGAGCTGAACTCTGTAGGAAGGTAGATCTCCAGGAACAGGGTTGAGCACCCCTGCTCTAGCTCCAAACATTACTTAAACTGCCTTGGCACTAGGGCTGCACAATATATCATTTGAGCATCGATATCGCAATGTGTGTATCCGCAGTAATCACATCGCAGTATTAGATTATTTATTAAATAATAAAAGAAAGATATTATTTAATATTATTATTTTAAAATTGTTTATACCAGGGGTGTCCAAACTCAGTCCTGGAGGGCCGGTGTCCTGCTGAGTTTAGCTCCAACTTACTTCAACACACCTTATAGCAGTGGTCACCAAACTCAGTCCTGGAGGGTCGGTGTCCCTGCAGGGTTTAGCTCCAACTTGCCTCAACACACCTGCCTGGAAGTTTCTAGTATACCTAGTAAGAGCTTGATTAGCGGTTTCAGGTGTGTTTGATTAGGGTTGGAGCTAAAATCTGCAGGACACCGGCCCTCCAGGACCGAGTTTGGTGACCCCTGCCTTATAGGATGTTTCAAGGCATTGATGCTATGGACTGGCACATCTGGGAGAATCTTGAACACCTTGATTAGTTGCATCAACTGTGTTTGATTAGGATTAGAGCAAAACTGTGCAGAGCTGCAGCCCTCCAGGAATTGACTTTGACACCTATGCTTTAGTCCATGTCTGGGAGGAGATCCCTCAGGAGACCATCCGCCATCTCATTAGGAGCATGCCCAGGCGTAGTAGGGATGTCATACAGGCACGTGGAGGCCACACACACACTACTGAGCCTCATTTTGACTTGTTTTAAGGACATTACATCAAGTTGGAACAGCCTGTAGTGTGTTTTTTCACTTCAATTTTGAGTGTGACTCCAAATCTAGACCTTAATAAGTTAACAAATTTGATTTCCATTGATAATTTTTGTGTGATATTTGGTATCAGCACATCTAACTATGTAAAAAACAAAATATTTAATAAGAATATTTCATTAATTCAGACCTACTGTAGGATGTAGTGTTCACTTAATTTTTTTGAGCAGTGTACATTTCCATGTATTTACGCCCAACCCTGGATACAACAAAGAACAACTTTCTGTCCGTCAACTTTTTTTCCCTCATTATTTAAACTGAACAGTTAATAAGTATGATCTCTGATCTCAGAGGGACTCAACATGCTGAATGGGCTATATGCACAGCTAGTGCTTTTCAGCCACCAATAAACTGAAAAAGGTTAAAGGTAATGTGACTATTTTTATTTTTATATGGTTCCTGTTACAGCATCAGTGTTGCAATGCAATTAAACTACAATCAGTTAAATAGACTTAAACATTAATTTAGTTATTCAAGTGAAAAACAAGATGAAAGGCCATTTAAATGTGCAGCAAGCTAGCGCAGAAACTCCATTTGAAAAAATACTGGGGTAAAATAAATTTACATATTTTAACGACTTGGCATAAAACAATGGAATTTAATGCAATGCTTCTTGTCCGGTCTATCGTATATCATTCAGGCAGTGAAGATCAGTGATTTTTAAAGAAATCAGATCTTAAACACGGCAATTTTGTAATGGAATGATGCGTAAGCTGGCTGACTGAAAATTAAAAGTCTGTGTGCATTTAGCCTATTGCGCAAACTTGACCATTAGTCTGGTGTGTAGCAGCCATCTTTCATTGCATTAAATACAGATACAGTATAAAGACAGAGATGCATAAATGTGACCCTGGACCACGAAAACAGTCTTATGTTGCATAAAAATATTTCTATATACATTTTTATATGTCAAAAATACAGATTTTGCCCAAAATTATTAGAATATTAAGTAAAGATCATGTTCCATGAAGATATTTTGTACATGTTCTGCTGTAAATATATCAAATCTACGTTTGATTAGTAATGTACATTGCTGAGGACAACTTTAAATGTGATTTTCTCAATATAGTTTTTTGAGATTTTAGATTTTCAAGTAGTTGTATCTCAGCCAAATATTAACCTATCCCAGCAAACCATACATCAATGGAAACCGTATTCATTTAATGTTTAAATGACACATTTTCAGTTCATACCAGTTTCGTTGTCCTCTCTGCTACAGCTGCTACAGTATCATGGTTTTTGTGATCATCCATCGTACACAGGTAACAAATGCACTCTTCATCCGTGTGACAGAAGATTTCGAGTGGTTTATTGTGTTTTGGGCAGATCATCTCCTCAAGTCGTCTTGTAGCATCTATCAGATTGTGTCTCTTACCTTTAAAGAAATTCTCATGTTGCTGGAGGTGATTTTGACAGTAAGAGTTCAGACAAACCAGACAGGACTTGATAGCTTTTTGTTTTCTTCCAGAGCAAACGTCACACTCCACATCTCCAAATCCAGCAGGAACAGAAGCTTGAAGTTTAGTCTTCTGGAGTTGCTCCACTAATTCAGCAAGAATGGTGTTTTTATTTAAAGCAGGTCTTGGGTTGAATGTTTGTCTGCATTGAGGGCAGCTGTAGACTCCTTTCTCATCCTCCTGATGCCAGAAGCCTGTAATACAGTTCATACAGTAACTGTGTCCACATGGAATGGCCACCGGATCCTTCAGTAGGTCCAGACACACTGGACAGATGAACTGGTCCTGAGAAAAACCAACTTCTGCCATTTCGCTGTATTTGCACCCAGATCAAGAGAATAACTCGAACAGCAATAAGTAGGTTTCACTTTCTCTTAACTGCTAAAACAACTTCCTGGTTCTCTGTATAAAACAGCTGTCTTTTCACTGCAGATCATCAACTAGGTGTAAGTAAGACAGTATTTAAACACCAGTGCAAACATTTTTTTCGGTGACGTTGCAGTGTTGAACAAACATGTCACAGGTGGTTTGGTTAGAAAAGACGAGATCTGCAGAATATTTGTCATTAAATTATGACCCCAAAAAAACACATTAGAGAACACAGAGAAAAATGCAGGAGAACAACAATAGTAAACAATACAACAACCAGAACTGAATCAATCTAGGGGTAGAAGTACACCGAGTGGCCTACCACGCTGGGTTAAGAACACATTGTGCCCTGGGACTATAGAAAACTAAATATTTAAGGAAAGTCTTCATAGACTTTCAAATGGTCCAAGAAAATATGACACTTGTACTGTTTAGTCTCATGTGGGTCCAGCAAATATAGCCTATTATTCCATTTGTTCAGAATATTCTAAGCAAAATATAGTATTTTAAATCCTTGCAAGTGAATCAACAGTTACTTTTGGATTCCAGAGGCTTTAAATTGGGAGGACAAATCCATACTGCAAATCTGCATGCAAAACAAAGCACATGCTACAATTTGAGTTAGATTGAGCATGGGGTACATCGCATTCTCGTGGAGACCGGTCTTGCCGAGCTAACTTGGAAAAACCTCTGAAACTTAGAAGACCATGAGAATAGAGAATGCATCCTGTGAGAAATGAGATACTGAGTTCTTCCTAATGGTCACATGACCATTGCACTATACCAATAAGTGAAGTTTATTTATAAACTAATTTCGAAAGGATCACGTGCTTATGATTGACCACGGCTGGTTCTGCATTAGCTAACGCATTATTTACTAATCAGATGAATCCTAACACACTGTAAATAACCAGAGTTTTTTACCTTAGTTATCTTCGTCTTGAAGAATCCCCCCTTCCACCTCTACTCCTCCTCCCTTTTCCTAGATAGGGCGGCACGGTGGCTCAGTGATTAGCACTGTTGCCTCACAGCAACAATGTCACTGGTTCAAGTCCTTAACAGGCCAGTTGACGTTTCTGTGTGGAGTTCACATGTTCTCTCCGTGCTCGCGTGAGTTTCCCTCGGGTTCCCCGGTTTTCCCCGGTCACAGTCCAAAGACATGTGACATAAGTGAATTGACTAAACTAAATTGGCACAATAGACGAGCTCTTAGTCAGGATCCTATTTATGCCTTTCAGTCAGCATTTTATCTATCCATAGCAATTGCTCCATCATAAGCCATAACTAAACCAGGGTAGTTCTCAAGACCTACCTGAGCTCAAACTCCCCTCTCGTCCTTGAAGCGGGAGGGAGCCCCGGGCTCAAGGATCTTCTGAGCTCAGGGCTCTCTCCTGGAACAGCATGCAGAACACGCTTTATTGTCCATGATCAGCTAAGTGTGAACTCTTGAAACTGATTTTAATGTGAATTTCAGCAAATAAATGCCATTAATGTGTTTATGCCTTTATTCAAATTTGAATGTTTACTTTCACCGTCTCGTTTAGGTAAAATCATGAGATAAATAAGTTCATTCATTCATTCATTTTCTTTTCGGCTTAGTCCCTTTATTAATCTGGGGTCGCCACAGCGGGATGAACCGCCAACTTATCCAGCATATGTTTTACGCAGCGGATGCCCTTCCAGCTGCAACCCATAACTGGGAAACATTCATACACACTCATTCACACACATACACTACGGACAATTTTAGCTTACCCAATTCACCTATAGCGCATGTCTTTGGACTTGTGGGGGAAACCGGAGCACCCGGAGGAAACCCACGCGAACACGGGGAGAACATTCAAACTCCACACAGAAACGCCAACTGACCCAGCCGAGGCTCGAACCAGCGACCTTCTTGCTGTGAGGCGAACGTGCTACCCACTGCGCCACCGTGACGCCCAGATAAATAAGTTATAAATCTTAAAGTTAATGACAAATAGGTATATAAAATGCTGCCCTTTCCACCTGCCTTATTTAGACGCAATGATTTTTGAGACTTCAAGAGTCAGTATTGCGAATAAATTTGCATTTGATGCATCCTCGATATCAAGAACACATCAGGGTTCTGTCACTCGTCCTCTGTTCTTGTGGTCTTGAGTTTTAGAACTGAACTTTGGCGGCTGATGATGTTGATGTTAGTAAAGCTGCTATATAACTGAAGAACTAATATTTAAATCATAACAAGCATACAATGACATTAGTCCTAACTAGTCAGATTCATTCAGTATACATTGTTGGTCCTGTATACCTTACAAATGTCTGACTAGAGTCCAAAAGAGCATTTATAAGAACATAAGAGCTCAGCATTGTTTATTACATATGACCATTTTATTGTGCTTTTGCAGTAGATTAACATTTATTCACATACATACTTAGACGTTTACAAAGAACAAGAAACCTCACAAATGGACCATTTTCACAAGACTGTTATGATGCATGTAATGGTCATCAGCATCTTAAATCCTTGAAAGTTTTTAATATTTAGATTTAAAAAAAAAAGTATGAACATTTATATGCATTTATGTATGTATTATATCATCTTTGCATCAATTTACAAAAAACAAATTACCGCTTGTGTGAGGTGTTTGTAATGCAGCGTATAAGGGCAGGGGAGTACGTTTGACAATTCTCACTTCTGACTGCCGTTAACAGTCTCACACTATTTTTTTCTGAAAGTCCTGATAACACCATCGTGGAGTTTTTCTTTTATTATTTCAGCAAATAGGATTGTAAAAAAATAAAATAATTTTGTACTCTCCCATTTACTGCGCTCTGAGTTTACCTAACTCTGACGACTTCCGCTACTGAGAAACCCGGAAATGTGAAAAGGGTCCATACGCAAACATTACTATGTCTTAAAAAGTCCACATGTATTTCTTGGTTACTTTTCATTTATGTCAAAAATGAAATAATCTAAGATATTTGAAGGTGTTTATAAATCAGTACTGATCAACAGAATGCTGCAATGATTGGTAAATGTACAGAAGCATGCACAGATCAATGAGCAATTGTTTATTAGGATTAAAAAGCAAATGATAAAACCAAAAAAATAGGAACAGTAAGCAAGAGTAGAATACACTTTCATCAAACTCAACTTTTGGAAGCTGTTTGGACAGAACTGTGTGCAGGTATAGTGTGTCCACAGTCATATTGGAGTGATATAAACACAAAAAGTCAATTTTATTTTAATTTCCTGATGTTAAAATAGAATCCAAATCGCAGCAATTTTGAGGCCCACCACAACGTGATGTAGCAGTGCAGTTTTCCCTGACAACCGATATTGATCTACAGGCGAATGTTACCATGTCTCAGTATTAACACATTTAAACATGTCCACAAGACAGGATTTGCAAAGAAACTGGGATTAAAAGATCTGTTCCAACTTTCTGTGATCCAACTTCACTTCAAGAAGCAGTAAGTGCTACACTTTATATTTTTTATAGCATATACTTTTTGAGCTATGTAATTCATAACCGCACAGCACAGCTGTATAGTGTACACAACTATAAACGAGGACACTTCAATCACACAACAGAAGTCCCCATTTGTGGGGTCAGGTTTATTTTGTATAGTAAGTTAGCTTCAATAGATCTCTATACAGCAGTATAATTACCCATTTGGTGGGCATCCTGTCACGTTTGCCTTGAGTAGATGAGCAAAATCAGCACAACGTTGTATTGGCATTTGTGTG
The DNA here is from genome assembly GCA_903798115.1 of Danio jaintianensis. NCBI lineage: Eukaryota > Metazoa > Chordata > Actinopteri > Cypriniformes > Danionidae > Danio > Danio jaintianensis. The sequence goes on from CAIGQV010009714.1 coordinate 35,572, forward strand.
TGGCTCATTCATCTTACTGTGGGTCTCTATTTCATTGTGTCTGAGTTGCGTTATCTGAATCAAAATGTCCTGAGAGTGGAGGAGAGAACCAGCTCATTTTCATTTAAAGGCACAGACGCAAAACAGCAACGATTCACTCAACATATAACGTATAATAAATGATATGATGGGTATTTTAACCTGACACTTTACCTCTATTCTGGAGACACAAAAGACTTATGTCACATTTTGTATAAAGGTCAAAATTGGAGCCCTTTAATGCAACAATCTTACATGTATGTCATCACACTGATATTAGTTTTGTTTCTGTTAATATGTTTTATACATTTGTGACCCTGGACCACAAAACAATACATAAATATCATACATATCAGTTTTTTTTTTTTTTAATTAATAGTTGTACATCACCTGAAAGCTGAATAAACACAGTCATTAGGATACACTCGAAAATGATGCTGTTTGTTCAAACTACTTATTTAGCTGAATCAACACAATTCTTCATTTTTGCGGGGTGGACAACTTATTTACAATCCACTTATATTTGTAAAAATAATTAAGTTTACTTAAATTTATGTTGGGGCAAAATGAGGGAAGATACAATTTTTAAAAACTGGTATCCAACTGAGGATCCAAAAAATAAATCAAAATACTGTGAAAATTGCATTTATAATAGTGAAGTTCTTACCAATGCATGTTATGCTACTAATAAAAAATTGAGTTTGGATATTAACAGTCGGAAATTTAATAAATATCTTCATATAACATTCTAATATGTTTTGGCATGAAAGAAAAAATTATAATTTTAACCCATACAATGCAGGCCCGTAGCCAGACTGGTAAAAGGGGTGGTTCTTTTTTCTCAAAAAAGTGGACCTTTTTGCAGTTATTCGCCCATTTTAGTGACATTTTAAGCACTATTTTTAGCTGAATTAGCTTGTCGGATAGTCATCATAACCACACTTTGTAATATAAATATAATATATAAATATTTCCTAAAGATTTATAATTAAGAAATTTTAAGAAATACTTATTTTTAAAATACATATTTATTACGTCATATAGAAAAAAATAGGAATCTGTTAAAGTTATAAATTAAAAACTGTAGTCTGTTGTCATTTATTAGGCAAATAACAAACTGGCATGCACACTCATAACACTCATGCACACTCATACACTACGGACAATTTAGCCTACCCAATTTACCTATACCACATGTTTTTGGACTTGTGGGGGAAACCGGAGCACCTGGAGGAAACCCACGCCAACACGGGGAGAACATGCACCTTCTTGCTGTGAGGCGAACGTGCTACCCACTGCGCCACCGCGTCGCCCAAACATAATATTAGTTGTAATAATAATAATAATAATAATAATAATAATGTAGAGCTTTACAGTTTTTCTAGCCCCTCTTGTAAAAAATGTACATTTGAAAATTCATGGATAACAACAATAGCCAAATTGGTATTCAAATCAATTTCAATATGGTCCACTTTTGGTGCTTCATTTTCGTTTTATTGCTCATTTTTTGTTTTAAGCGTAAGGTCCGAGATTTAGAATAAAAGTTACTTGTAAAATGTTTTCTCTGTTTAAAAACAATGCAGCAGCGAAAGATGACTTCACTTACGTCAGATTGTAAAATGAAAATATTGGTTAGCATTGGCCAAACTGAACAGCTGAAGTTGCACCGAAGCGACAGCCAACAGAGGATTCCGCTTGGTCTTAAAGCCTTTTTTCGATGGGTTATTTTACTATTTATGATGGCATAGCAGTGAAAATAGGACAAACGAGCTCATGTATGGGACAAATTCTGGACCTTTGTCAGTGAGGCCCCCCTGGCTACGGGCCTGCAATATCAGACATCCCAAGTCTCCCTGAAGCTCCAGGAGTCTCCCGCATATTCATAGTGGTTCCCTGATGCCCACGAATGAGATATAATGTCCAGAATTGGAGGCGGCTACCCTAAACCCCCATAAGACTGGTTTTGTGGTCCAGCATATTTATTCTTCACTCAGAAAAGTATTTGACTTGATGAGTATGAAAAAAACATAGCACTGTTTCAGATTTATGATGCTGTGCAAAGCTACATTGCCGTAAATCCAGTCATCTATAGTGTTAGATCACACAGTTTTACTGATGATCCTTTAATAACCGCAAACCCAGGATAGAGCGGGTGAGTGAATGTGGTCTGGACTTTGTGGATGAGGCTCATTCTATCACAGACGCTGTAGAAACACAGAGTTCCTGCACTGTGATCCACATACACTCCTATTCTGCAGCTACTGAACGGGACGGGAAGATCAATGCAACTGTCCTTGTGATTGAATGAACATCTGGAAGTAGAGCAGATCAAACTCCATGAATGATCATTGTATCCAAACAGACATTCATCTCTCTTTCCCTTTCTGTTGATGTACACATAAGACACAGATAGACACACAAATCCACTCCCACTCCAATCAACCTCCCAGTAAGAGCGTCCACACACACTCTCGCTACACAACACCTGAGGATAGCAATTAAATCTGTCTGGATGATCAGGATACTGCTGGACTGTGTCTGTGAAAGTAACCACTCTGTTTTCCTCGGAAAGTTGGAGATGTTTATTGGCTGTGTTTGGATCCAGAGTGAACCGACTGGAATCTGTTGGAGATAAAATGTCAAATAATTTTTTTCTTCGTTTTGGTGAATCACCAATCCCCACCACTAATGATTTCGATTTCAGACATATACCAACATAGGATGATCAGTCATATTTAAGGAAATACATTAATGTATAATTTTTATATTTGTAAATATAGTATTGTTATACAGAGCCGAAAGGCAAAGCTCTCGATTTACCGGTCAATCTACATTCCTACTCTCACCTATGGTCATGAGCTTTGGGTCATGACCGAAAGGACAAGATCTCGGATACAAGCGGCCGAAATGAGTTTCCTTCGAAGGGTGGCAGGGTGCAGTCTTATAGATAGGGTGAGGAGCTCTGTCACCCGGGAGGAGCTCGGAGTAGAGCCGCTGCTCCTCCACATCGAGAGAAGTCAGCTGAGGTGGCTCGGGCATCTGTTTCGGATGCCTCCTGGACGCCTACCTAGGGAGGTGTTCCAGGCATGTCCCACCGGGAGGAGGCCTCGGGGAAGACCCAGGACACGCTGGAGGGACTATGTCTCTCAGCTGGCCTGGGAACGCCTCGGGATCCCCCCGGAGGAGCTGGAGGAGGTGTCTGGGGAGAGGGAAGTCTGGGGTTCTCTCCTAAGACTGCTGCCCCCGCGACCCGGCCACGGAAAAGCGGTTGAAAATGAATGAATGAATGAATATTGTTAACGCAATATCATGGAAATGCATAACTTTTTGATTTAGTGGCTACGATCTCGTTAGTGCATTTTAGTAGGCTACGATTTGCTCAGGTTTAGGGGTGTTGTTTATGGGAATGCTCTTAAAATTTAAATATATTAGCCACTTTTCTGACAATACGTAAAATCAATAACCAGCAAAAAAAAAACAAGGACGGACAGTAAATTTACAAGGATGATTAACTTAAATGCAAAATAGTCAAATCATAAATCATCATGGAAATCGTAAAGAAAAGTAGGTCAAAATAAACAGGTTAGGACAGAGCTGCTCGTCCCTGTTCCTGTATAGTTTAGTTCCAACCCTTATCAAACACAACTAAAGCTGTGTTTACACTACAATTGACTCGCAACGGCAAAGCGACCTGCGACCGTTCATTTCAACGGAGAGTGAGCGACTTCTGGTGACCTCCGTCTATGCGAGCGACAGCAACTGTTGGCAACAAGGTGGGTGTGTCGAGCGAAGCGACAAAGTTGAGAATGCTTCAACTTTATGCAAATAAAGAGAGACTTTCTTGATCGACAGCCAATAGGAGTAGAGCTCACGTGATCCTGTCTCAGCTTCTGCAGAGGCCGGTTGTATTCTCCATGCTGTAGACTTACACAGACCTGCATTTGCGGCAGATAAATAGCCACAATGGCAGATAACACACTTTTTTCTTGATCATCTTTGTAATTAAGCGTTTTATGTACTGATTCCATTTATATTTAGTGTTTTCTCTGAACAATGTTTACTTTCAGCGGCACGTAAACTCATTCGCTCTCTATAAATATCAATATAAATGTTACACAAACAACCTCAAGGTGGAAACGCCGACTAACTGTACGTTCACACCGAACGCGGCGAGAGCGCCAAAGGTCGCTCTAGCCGCCCTGGCGACAACGCTGTCTACTTTCACAGCTCCGCGGCGAGAGCGTCAAAATTCGCTACATTGTATATAAAAACATCTTGTATTTAAAGGGGCCGTTCCTGTATATCAGCAAATCGCTTGCATTCCCTCAAAAAACATGCTTTCTAGCGGGAAAATGTTGCATATAAATAATATCGGGACACGTCGTAAATCATCGGAAATCCGGCGACAAACTCTTCTCCATTTGGCTTGGGAACAACTGTGGTCGGAACGAAAGTTCACAGGTCTGTGTTCTCTGGAATCCGCTCAAGCGGTGGACTTCTACATTCCGATTGGTTGCCGCCGAACTGCGTCATAGCTCATTACCATAAAGTTGACTTCATTTCAACTCTCCTCGACGCCCAAACCGCTGTAGACGCGCCGTGCCGCTTTTCGCCGCTTCTCGCCGCTGGCTGTCATTGAAAATGAATGACTTCCGGCTGTTTTGACACTCTTGCTGCGTTCGGTGCGAACGTACAGTAACCGTTTCTATTGCCACCCAGAGCGACAGGCAGCTACAAAGTCGCAGCTAGTGTGAATGAGGCATAAGGCCATGTCCACACGTACACAGGCATTTTTATATACAGAGTTTTCCCTGCTTTCATTTTTTTTAAATCTCTGTCCACATGAAAATGCAAAAACGAACTGTGATGCATGTTAAGGGCACGCCGAACCAACAGGTGGAGATAATGACACTTTTATGCTGGGTTCACACCAAACAGGGAATTAAGTATTTGCACGAGTAAATTGCATACAAACGTGAGAACAGAGGCGGATTACCGTCCTGCGGGCGAACGACATGAAATATGCCATATGTTTGTTGCGGATGTGTGGAATTTTGCCACAATTACGTCTTCCACGTTTGGTGTGAACCCAGCCGTGTTGGCCAATCATAAACTAGAATCTTTAGAATCTAAATCTTCAGTTTTCAGAAAGTATTGGCTTTAGTCAACTGACACTCCATTTTTGTGAGGACAAACAGCGAAACCGCATAAAAAATAATGCGGTTTTGAAAATACCCGTGTTCATGTTGACAGGGCCTAAACCAACAAAGTAAGGATCTGAAGAAGAACTTGGTAAATAAAGACAGGTGTGTTTGATTGAGGTTGCAGTTGAACTCGGAACAGGGTTAGGAACACAACAAAATGTCCAGAGCTGTTACAATTTGGTTATGTTTATTATATAAATATTAACTTTGATATTTGTTAGGCATGGCTTGGTATAAGATTCTGACGGTATGATAATCTTAAATGAAAAAAATCAAGGTTTCAAATGTTATTTTTAAATGTCTGGGTAAAACAACAATGACCAAAACAACATTTCAGATATTATTTTATAATGTGGCCAGTCCAGTGGTTTGTCCATTAATGGGGTCTTATAGCGCCTATTTTTGTTAATAATACATGACTTTTTTGATGGGCATGCTGGAATTTATTCAGTGAATGTGATTCCATCGTAGTTTATACGCATTTTTATTAATCAAATAAAAAGTTTATCCAACTCTGGGTTGTGTGCATTAGTTTTTTTATGCACATCTTCCAAATTCATGCACATCTCGGCATTTCTATTAAGCATTTTTTTATGTGCATATCCAAAAGTAGCATAAAATAGGTGACTGAAAACATAGCTACTGATCTTTTCTCTACAACAAAAAAAAAAATGTTGAAAAATGTTATGGTGGACCTCCCAACGGTGTTGCAGATCATCCATCATTACCCTTTTCATTTGTTTTGTTAGGGCATTATCTTCTTCTTTTTCTTCCAGTATGCCAGTGATGTGCTCCATAACAGGTATCAGAAATGACAAAGTAGATCTGTGCAGACAAATAGAGGCCCTAGAAGTTGCCAGACCATCTCCAAAGAGCACGCATCACGGTCTTTTGGCATTAGATGCCATGAGCTTCTGTCCCAGAAATCTCTCAATCATTTTGAAAGCAGACCCCCATCTCCTCTCAACATCATGAATGAGTGATTTAATTCTCTTTCTTCTCCAGCTGTGAGAGAATCCCTGTAGGACAGTGTTTCTCAACCACGTTCCTGGAGGACCACCAACACTGCATGTTTTGGAGGTCTCCTTTGTCTGTCACACCCGTTACAGGTCTTTCAGTCTCTGCTAATGAGCTGATGATCTGAATCAGGTGTGTTTGCTTAAGGAGACATGGAAAATGTGCAGAGCTGCTGGTCCTCCAGGAACGTGGTTGAGAAACACTGCTGTAGGAGATGCTTGCATGCTCGTACAGTCAACACTCTGAATTTTAAGCACTTTGCCTACAGCTATATTTAGGTTATGGCCAAAATATCTGAAGCCCATTGCACACTGTGTGATTTTTTAATAATCCTAAATGATTGTAGAAAGTCAGACTGCACAAACATGACTCATATGTCACACTGTACGATCTCAGTCATAATGTCAGATGACAATCAAGACGCGCCAAAACATGGACACTTTGTTTGACATCATCCAAAATCATATTGTGATTTTTGGCCAGGTATGGTGACCCACACTTGGATGGTGAGCCAAACACACAGCTCTCAGCAAACACACACACACACACACACACACACACACACACACACACACACACTCTTTCT
>CAIGQV010009715.1:0-12699 GCA_903798115.1 Danio jaintianensis
AAGGATTCTGCTTTGAAGATACCCGAAAGCCTCCCTGGTTTTGTCTCATCTTAGAAATTCACAACAGTTTTGGTGCCGTGAGCCGGATAGAGAAATTCACCTAAATCAAGTTTGAATCTTCATTTTCAACAAATATCTGACTTCACTCAAGACGGAATCGTTCCAGTTCCAGCAATTTGAAGTTGAACAGCTGAGGTCACATATTCTCAACAATTTGGTGACTGCAACCCTGATGGAAGTTTGAATTTACCTGAATTCTGATTGAAACATCAAGCTCAAGAAAGATCAGACTTCTCTCCAAACTGAATCTTTCAGTTCAACCACGATTTGGTGAGTTTTCACTCTATAAAAAGAACCGTACAAACCAGTACATTTAGTTACCCTCTGCGCCGTCAGAGAAGAGTTAACAAACAGCTGTGGGTTTGGTTAGCTAAGTTATCCTCTAAATTTTACTTTAGAGATGAATAAGTAATCCTCTGTTCAGGCAGGGAAGTTTAGCCTTTTGTGCTAAAATAAGTTATCCTCTGTGTTCAGGCAGGGAAGTTTAGCCTTTTGTGCTAATATAAGTAATCCTCTGTTCAGGCAGGGAAGTTAGCATTTTTTTGTGCTAAAGTCTGTTATCCTTAAGAATAACCTTACGTGTTAATATTTTGTTAGTTTGTGTTTGTCCTCTGCATTGCCAGGGAAGGTTAACTGTGTTAGCATACAGTCTGTTGATCAGAGAAGTTTCTTTAGTGTTTTGTTTGTGTGGTAACCCAGAAACTTACAAGATGTTTAAGAAGAATGCTAGACTGATCCCCACAAATGAAAAAGGTGGTCTTGCAACTCCTTTGTGGTCAGATAAGGAATTTAAATCATTGTTAGGAGTACAGATGGACCTAATAGTCACTGAGAATGTTAGACAAGGGCTAACTCAGAAATATGAGATCCATCCAGACAAAATTTGGTCTGTAGAAGAATGTAAAAAAGTACTAGGTGCCAGTATCCGTAAAAACAATGTAAAAGGCATTATCTGCTGTCACAGAGAATTTGCTTTAGCGCTCGCCATACAACAAGCTAAGAGCAACTCAGAGCTAGAGGAGCAGAACAAACAGCTCCGTGCTAAAGTAGCATCTCTGACAAAGAAACTGAACCGCAACAAAGCTTCAGATAAGGCTAATGTTGAAGAAATCAGTGAGTCTGATAATATTTATCCAGACTTACAAACTTTCTTTGAAACAGATGTACCTGTAGAGTCAGTGAATATTTGTGGTGCTAGGAGAAGATCACAGAGAATTGAGGAAAATGAAAGTGTTTCTCCCAATGTCTCTGTTGTCCGAGTTCAAGCTGTTGCCAAAGCCCTAGGACCTAAAGATATTGAAAGACTGTCTCAGAGTTTACCTTCAGCTCGCACAAGTTTTTCTGAGTTTAGGAGAGCACTAATCAGCAAAATGCGTCTTTATGACATGTCATTGACGGAAGCTACACAGCTAATGTCTCAAATTCTCACTGAATCTGAATTCAACAGTTTTGAGTGTGCTGTGACTTCTGAATTGCAACACGCCAGTAAAGATGATTTGAGAGAGGGTGTTTTGAAAACTCTAAAGAACATTGTTGGCCCAAAGATCGACTGGTCCAGAGTCACTAACTGTGCTCAAAAGAAAAATGAATCTGTGAATGAATTTACTGAGAGGTTTTGTCAAACAGCCATAGCATACAGTGGAATTGTAGAAGATTCTGAAAATGTTTTAGATGATAAGGGACCACTAGTTTGCATCTGGTCAGATGGCCTGGTAACAGAGTACAGAAAAGCATTGCCATTTCTAGATCTTACTTGGTATAACAATACTATCAGAAGTAATCTAGACAAGTTAGCTGCATGGGAAAAAGATGCTGATGTTAAAGCAAAAGTGAGAGTAGCAGCAACTTCATTTAGTACCAAAAAACAAGACACTAGGTGGCCTAAAAGAGAAGGCAAATGCAACTACTGTGGAAAATTAGGACACTGGGAGAAAGAGTGTAGGAAGAAGTTGCAAGATAGTAAAAGACATGCTTTGCATAATTCTGCTCCTTCTCAGCCTGCCTACAACCCTGAAGTAGTTCCGCCATTGTCTACGGCAGCTTTAGGACAGCTTGCTCAGGCTCTTCTAAGAGCACAACAAGAACAGGAAAAAAACTAATTATTGGGGCTGTGAGTAGCTACCTTTCCCCTGTAATCCATCACAATGACAAAATAATTTTTGTGAAAGGTAGCATACACGATAAAGAGATTGATTTTTTGCTTGATACAGGTGCAGAAATTACAGTAATTCCTATGAAATTGGCTAAAAGTTTAAACATTTCGTACAACAAAACTAAACTTTCCTTAACAGGTGTAATAGGTGAGGATTCTGTTTTGTTTGAAACCCCGCCCATAGAGGTACAAATTGGCCCAAAAACTCTGACAACAAAATTGCTATGTGCTCCTTTAAATACAGGTGCCATTCTAGGCATGGATATACTAAGACAATTACATCTAACTTTAGACATGTCCTCAGAAACAGCTAGCATAAAAATTTCTTCAGTGCAAGTTTCTAGTAATAATGCAATCGCTCCTGAGTATGCTTTCTTTCAGAATCATCCAATTTGGGCTGAAGATAAAGATGATTGTGGGCTTCTGACAGGTGTAGAACCAGTTAAATTGACAGGAACTCCACCTCTAGTTACCAAACAATATCCAATCTGTAAGGAAGCTATACAGGGAGTGAAACCTATTATAGAAAAATTACTGAAGCAAGGAGTGCTAGTTAAAACCAACAGTACCTGCAACTCACCCATTTGGCCTATAAAGAAAGCTAATGGAACATGGAGACTCACCATAGACTACAGAGTAGCCAATAAACATATTGATAAAATCACCCCATTAGTTGCAGATCCATATACAATTTGTAATGGTTTACCATTAGATTGTAAAATTTCACAGTGATTGATATGTCTAATGGATTCTTTTCTGTACACTTGCACTCTGACAGCCAGACATGGTTAGCTTTCACAGTTGACTATGAACAATACCAGTGGACACGGTTACCACAGGGATTTCAGAATTCCCCAACCATTTATCATCAAGCTGTCAGACGTAATTTGTGTGACCCAGAATGTCCAGTCAAAAAGTCTACTATGATTCAATATGTCGATGATATTTTGATTGCCTCGACAGATCATGAGGTACATAAAACTGAATTGGCAGCATTGTTAGACTATTTGCATAAAAAAGGACATAAATGCAGCTTTCATAAAGCTCAAATTGCTAAAAACCAAGTTACATTTCTGGGTCAAACAATTGGTACAGGAAATAGATCCATTACACAAGATCGAGCAGCTTTAGTCAAAATAATACCTCCACCTACTACTATTAAAGCTCTCAGATCATTCTTGGGAACTGCAGGTTACTGTAGACCTTGGATTGAAGACTATGCATCAATTGCCCAGCCACTCTATGACTTATTGAAAGGTCAGGTTAAAGATTCTGATACCTTTTGTATGGAAGAAACTCAGCTTAACGCTTTCAATAATTTGAAGAGAGCACTATGTCAAGCACCAGCATTAGGAATTGCACAATCAGATAGGCCCTTTGTGCTTTATGAAGTGAAGTGTGAAGTGAAGTGAAGTGTAGTGTGGCCAAGTATGGTGTCCCATACTTGGAATTTGTGCTCTGCATTTAACCCATCCAAGTGCACACACACAGTTAGTGAACACACACATACCGTGAACACACACCCGGAGCAGTGTGTTATGAGCAGTGTGTTATGGAGCAGTGTGTTATGTTCATGAACACTCAGGCTTTATGACAGCATGTTTAATGCAAGATCATGGGGGCAGTTTACGCCCAATCCATTACTATTCTGGTAAACTTGACATAGTCGCTCAAGGTATGGGTCCATGCCTTAGAGCAATACAGGCAGTTCATCTAGCTCTTCAGGCTTCAGCAATAATGGTGTTAGGTCAGACTGTAAATGTAAGATGCCCTCACACAGTGTCTGCACTAATGAATCAAGCAAAAGTCACTTCTGTCACTTCCTCTCGTTGGGGAAATTGGTTAACGACCCTCACAGCCCCGAACGTTGTTTTACAGCGTGCACCGATCACAAACCCATCCTCATGTATGATGTCTGCATTGACTGATTTTGTGTTAGAGGATGAAGGAGAAATGACTTATGATTGTGTTACGCTTACATATACACCTACAAGTGAAGTAGCAGAAACACCCATAGAAAATGCAGAATGGGAGTTGTTTGTTGATGGTTCAGCACAAATCATTGAAGGCAACAGACGAGCAGGTTATGCAGTTGTGGAGGGGTAAGCATGATCGAACACCCAATGAGGGGGGAGAGCATGCTCAGAGCCCGGCGGCTAGTCAGCGGGCCAATCAGAAATAATAAATAACACCTGTTTATTTCAGTGATTGGACCGGAGAGACACCCTTCTTAAGGAGAAGAGAGGGAGCAGCCGGGAGAGAGGAGAGAACACACACACACACACTGCTACACGTGTGGTGTGGAGATAGCAGAAAATAAAATTGATTACTTACCTGTATCGCCGACCCTGTCTTCTTCTTCCCACAACATCGAACTTTACTACAGTGGTGCCGAAACCCAGGAAGAAGAAGAAACTTCGCTGCCAGAATGTCTACTCCGTCTACTAGTCCATGTGCGGAAGTCATCCAGGCGCTCGCGGTTCTCCACAGAGGACAACATCATGCGGTTGTCGAGTTGAAGGAAGATCTCCAACAGCGGTTTCAAGTCCTCGTGGAGGCCCAGCGGGAGGACCGCGAGCTAATCCGGAGTCTGCTGGCCCAGGAGATCCGGCCCGCTCCAACATCTACCGCCCACCCTCCTGTCACTCTACAGAAAATGGCGTCAGAGGACGACCCGACTCGATCTCTTTGAGAAAATGGCGGAGGCGTGTGGCTGGCCGTGGGCCGAGTGGCCGGTAAGAGTCATCCCGCTGCTATCGGGTGAAGCCCAGATCGCAGCACAGCAGCTACCGGCCCAGAATATCCTGGAGTATGCTCACCTGAAGCGAGCCGTTCTCCAGCGGGCCGGCCGCAATCCGGAGGAACAGCGTCAGCGCTTCCGGTCACTGGAGCTGATGGAAAGCGGTCGGCCCTTCGTGTTCGCCCAGCAGCTCCGTGACGCCTGCCGCAGATGGCTGGTCCAGGATGGCCGGGACATTTCCCAGGTGGTGGACGCCGTGGTGCTGGAGCAATTCATCTCCCGCCTCCCCTCCCGGACATCGGAGTGGGTCCAGTGCCACCGGCCAGACGACCTGGAAACGGCCATCCAGTTGGCGGAGGATCACCTGGTGGCGAGGGCCAGGGTCGGCGAAATAACCTGTCTCTCTCTCTCCTCTCTTCCCCCTTCTCTCTCTCTTCCTGTTCCCAGGCCCAGACTGCGGGGACCGCCCACGCCAGCACCCAGACGGCGGTGCAAGAAGGTGGATTCCCCGAGTGCTCCGCTACAGGGGGGCGCCTGTCAGAGCGGAGGGGTGGAGTCACGACCCCTGGCGGGTCCCCAGACAGTGCCCGGTCTCTCTCCGGTTCAATCGGTTGGTCTCGTTGGCCCCGAGGGTGTAGTGAGAAGGTCTGGGCCGACGCATTGGCGCCGCGGGGGTGTGGACAACGCACCAAAAACCAGCTCCGCGAAGGAGGTGAGTGCGTTGATCCGCGTCCCCGCCACGCCAATCGTCGCCCCTGGTTGCAACGGGCTATACCGGATACCTGTGAGTATAAAAGGGGGTACATATCAAGCTTTGGTGGATTCGGGGTGTAACCAGACCTCCATCCACCAAAGCCTGCTTCAAGACTCGGCATTGGAAATGAGCCGCACGGTAAGGGTAAGGTGTGTGCACGGTGATGTAATTCAGTACCCGCTAACGGCTATAGATATCCAATTCAGGGGTAAAAAGCATAAAGTCGAGGTAGCGGTTAACCCGCACCTCAAACACCCGCTAATTCTGGGAACCAATTGGCCTGGATTTAATAGATTATTAGGGGTCTTATGTGCGGGTGTTTCTTGGAAGAAGAAATCGCTGGATAGGGGGCGGGTCGCTCAGCTGGGGGAATCCCAAGCGATGCCGTCACACGCTGACTCAGGGGGAGGGCCGGAAATTTCCCGGTGCAAAGACTTTCCCCTGGAGCAGTCGCGTGACGACACGCTAAGACATGCACTCGAAAGAGTGCAGGTCATAGATGGGCAAAACCTCCAGCCTGACCGACCCCTCTCTTATCCATATTTTGCGATTATTAACGACAGGGTGTATCGAGTGACCCAAGACGCTCAGACAAAAGAAGATACAACCCAATTATTAGTACCAAAGAGCCGTCGGGAAATGCTTTTCCAGGCGGCTCATTCGAATCCTATGGCCGGACATTTAGGTCAAGCGGCCACATTAAATCGCCTCACGCCGATTCTTTTGGCCGGGCATTCACGGGGATGTCAGCAGATGGTGCGCTGCATGCCGTGAATGTCAGCTGGTAAACCCACCGGCCACCCCAAAAGCGCCATTGCGCCCTCTACCGGTTATGGAGATCCCCTTCGAGAGAATTGGTATGGATCTCATCGGGCCATTAGAGCGATCCGCACGCGGGCACCGCTTTGCATTAGTCCTCGTGGATTATGCAACCCGGTACCCGGAAGCAGTAGCTCTCCGTAACATCTCAGCAAAGAGTGTTGCGGAAGCTCTGTTTCGTATAATCTCCCGAGTGGGGATCCCCAAGGAGATCCTCACTGACCAAGGCACCGCGTTCATGTCACGCACCATGCGCGAACTATACGGATTGTTGGGCATTAAATCGATTTGCACCAGCGTCTATCACCCACAAACCGACGGACTGGTGGAACGATTTAATCGCACTCTTAAATCCATGATCCGTAAGTTCGTACACGAGGACGCGAAAAATTGGGATAAGTGGTTGGAGCCCTTGTTGTTTGCTGTGCGGGAGGTTCCGCAAGCCTCCACGGGGTTTTCCCCCTTCGAGCGACTCTATGGCAGACAGCCCCGAGGGGTGCTGGATGTCATTAGAGAAGCTTGGGAGGACGAGCCTTCAAACAGTAAAAGTGAAATTCTGTATATTCTGGACCTTAGAGCAAAACTCCACACACTGGGGCGGCTCTCTACGGAGCATTTGCTTAAGGCCCAGAATGACCAACGCCGGCGATATGACAAGGGCACTAAACTACGCAAATTTTCACAGGGAGATAAAGTCCTTGTACTGCTACCCACTTCCAGCTCCAAATTACTCGCCATGTGGCAAGGGCCGTTTGTGGTCACACGACGAGTCAGCGATCTCGATTATGAGGTGGTTCGTTTGGACAGGGCCGATTCACATCAGATTTATCACATAAATCTGCTGAAGCAGTGGAGGGAGCCGGAGGAGGTGTCGCTGGCTACGCTTGTTGCCAACGAGGATGACCTGGGGCCAGAGAGCACCGGCCGAGAACGGCCGGGCGCTCTGGTCACCGGGGGCGATCATCTCGCAGCGAGCCAGCTCATCGACATCCGGCACCTCCAACGTGAATACTCTGATGTGTTCTCGCCCCTGCCTGGTCGTACTAACCTAATTCAGCACCATATTGAGACCGAACCAGGCGTGGTCGTTAGGACCCGCCCGTATCGCCTGCCTGAACACAAGAAAAAAGTGGTTCAGGAAGAATTGAGTAACATGCTGAAAATGGGTGTAGTAGAAGAATCCCACAGCGACTGGGCCAGCCCGATCGTCTTGGTACCCAAGACTGACGGCTCGGTCCGGTTCTGTGTGGATTATAGAAAAGTCAACGCTGTGTCGAAATTCGACGCATATCCAATGCCGCGTATTGACGAGTTGCTCGACCGGTTAGGTGCTGCTCGATATTACTCGACGTTGGATTTGACAAAGGGATATTGGCAGATCCCCTTAACTCCAATATCCCGCGAAAAAACAGCCTTCACAACGCCGTTTGGATTGCACCAATTTGTGACACTTCCGTTCGGGTTGTTCGGGGCACCGGCTACGTTTCAGCGTCTGATGGACAAAATACTCGGCCCTCACTCAGCATATGCCGCTGCTTATTTAGATGACATCATCATTTTCAGTAATGATTGGCAGCGGCATATGCAACATTTGAGGGCAGTATTGTCGGCGCTGAGGCGGGCCGGGCTCACGGCCAACCCACGGAAGTGCGCAATTGGGCGAGTGGAGGTAAGGTATCTGGGCTTCCACTTGGGTCACGGGCAGGTGCAGCCCCAAATTGATAAGACTGCAGCTATTGCAACCTGTCCGAGACCTAAGACCAAAAAGGAGGTGAGACAGTTTTTGGGACTGGCGGGATATTATAGGCGGTTTGTTCCTAATTATTCGGCCCTCGTCAGCTCATTGACTGATCTCACTAGAAAGGAGGGACCAGATACCATCCAATGGTCGGAGCAGTGTCAACAGGCCTTCTCAAAGGTAAAATCTATACTTTGCGGGGGGCCGCTATTGCACGCTCCTGATTTTGCTCTCCCCTTTCTTTTACAGACGGATGCATCCGATCGGGGTCTGGGGGCGGTTCTCTCCCAGGAGGTGGCAGGAGTGGAACGGCCGGTGCTGTACATTAGCCGCAAACTCAGCAAGAGTGAGGCTAAGTACAGCACCATAGAGAAGGAGTGCCTGGCGATAAGGTGGGCCGTTCTCACTCTTCGCTATTACCTCCTGGGCAGGGAATTCGTCCTCTGTTCAGATCATGCTCCTCTCCAGTGGCTCCACCGCATGAAGGATACCAACGCGCGGATCACCCGTTGGTATCTAGCGTTACAGCCTTTTAAATTCAAGGTGGTCCACAGGCCGGGTGCACAGATGGCTGTAGCCGACTTCCTCTCCAGGGCGGGGGGGGGGGGAGGGCTGCAGGCCGGACGGCTCCCCGGCCTGAGATGGGCGGTGGGGGTATGTGGAGGGGTAAGCATGATCGAACACCCAATGAGGGGGGAGAGCATGCTCAGAGCCCGGCGGCTAGTCAGCGGGCCAATCAGAAATAATAAATAACACCTGTTTATTTTAGTGATTGGACCGGAGAGACACCCTTCTTAAGGAGAAGAGAGGGAGCAGCCGGGAAAGAGGAGAGAACACACACACACACACTGCTACACGTGTGGTGTGGAGATAGCAGAAAATAAAATTGATTACTTACCTGTATCGCCGACCCTGTCTTCTTCTTCCCACAACATCGAACTTTACTACAGCAGTAACTTCCACCACAAAAGTAATAGCTTCAGGTCGTCTTCCAGATCACTTGTCAGCTCAAGCTGCAGAACTAATAGCCTTAACTAGAGCATGCACGCTAGCTTCAGGATCAGTTGCAAATATCTACACTGTTTCCAGATATGCTTTTGGGGTAATTCATGATTTTGGTGTCATTTGGCAAAGTAGACAGTTTCTAACTTCTGCCGGATCCCCCATTAAGCATGCTGGATTAGTGAAAGACCTAATGTTTGCCATGAAACTTCCTAAGAAATTGGCGGTGATTAAAGTGAAAGCACATCTCACAGCTAATACAATGGAAAATAAAGGGAATGCTCTTGCTGATGTAGCTGCTAAACAGGCTTGTTATTATGCTAATGTACAAGTATGTTCAGGTAGTACAGCACAGAAAACAATTCTGCCTCCTGAATCAATCATTGATCTGTACAAAGATGTTCCTTTATATGAAGCATGGACATGGTTAGACAAAGGAGCCACAGTGGATTCATCTGGCTGCTGGACTAAAGAGGGAAAATATGTTGCTCCCGAATCACTGTTGCCATATTTGGCTCAACAAATACACAATTTGGGTCACAGTGGTCCAGCAACCATGAATCACAGGTTCTCAAATCAATGGTGGAATCCAAAATTCAGAACTGTAGCCTCCGAAACAGTGAAAAGATGTGTTACATGTCAGAAAAATAATTATGTGCCAGCAGCAACTACAGCAGCAACACATACCCCAGCTCCACCGGGGCCATTTCGTCACCCGCAGGTCGATTACATATCATTACCTCCCTGTAAAGGAAAAACTGATGTTTTGATAGTAATAGATAAGTTTTCGAGATGGGTTGAAGCTTATCCAACAGGACATGCTACAGCTGCACATACTGCTAAATGTCTAATCACTGATTATATTCCCAGATGGGGATTACCAGATTCCATTGACTCAGATCAGAGTACACACTTCACAGGACAGGTAGTCAAGGAAGTGTCTAAAATGTTGAAGATTAAGTGGAATCTTCACTGCCCCTACAGGCCACAAGCATCAGGACAGGTTGAACGAGCTAATAGGACAATTAAAACCAGGCTAAGCAAAATGCATCAGGAAGGTGTTTCATGGGTTGAAGCACTTCCAGCGGTACTGTGTAGTATGAGAGCATCACCTAACAGATCAGTAGGACTGAGCCCTCATGAGATTATTACTGGACGCCCAATGCAGATGCCAGGTGTAATTGATCTTAGAAAGGCTGATGTACACATTGTCTCAGATGCCCTGATAGCTTACTGTGAAAACCTCACCAAGTCTGTACAGAATGCCAGAGAGAGAGTTGAGTCGTGTTGGCAGAGTCCACCGGAAGGTGGACACACAATCATCCCAGGTCAGTGGGTCATGATAAAGTCATTCAGAAACAAGCCATTAGAGCCTAAATGGCATGGACCACATCAAGTAATGTTGATTACAGCAGCTGCAGTGTTGTGTCAGGGAAGAAAAACTTGGACACATGTCTCACATTGTAAGGTTGTTCCACCACCTACAGGGATAGGATAGGACACACGGAACAGTGGGGTGCCCAGGGAAGAACTGATCCATTAGGGATTGGGGGCCACCCCTGGGTGAAGACACCCCAATAGGTCCTCCCCATTTATTAGTCCATCCTTACCTCACTGTTCTTTAGGTGTCATGGGAATTAAGAAATAGGGGAAGAAGGAACAACTATAGCAGAATTAGATTGAACAGAGGATACAAAACTAGTGTTTGCTTTTTTATTTTATTTTACTTTTTTCTTTTTGCAACAAATACTGTTTCGTTGCCTTTTGTTTTCTTTCTTATTCTGTGCAGATACAACGTGTTGTCCTGAGACCCATAGACACCAACCTTCTCACCTGCAAGTCCAGTCACAACCTTCAAGAGACAACTAGACCAACTGCTAAACCAACCGTCAGAGAAAAACACACAACGCAGAGAACTACATACAAGAACTTCAGTCATCCATCAATATGATCAAGATTGCCGTACTAGTGATCATCATGAACATCGCACAAGCCATAGACTCACGAAGCAACATATTCTTAGAGCTGATGAATATGTCAAGAAATGCCTTGTTCGCTGGAAAGAACATCTGCATGCCACACCCACCTTCAGTAGGAGCAGGAATCCCCTGGGTGGCACACCCCATATCCAACTGTGACACGTGTACCTTATTTGCAGTTCATACCAGTGGAATCTACAACAAAAGTACATGTCACAACATCACAACTCATCCAGCTTCTCCGTGTTGCATTCCTGGATTACCATCCTGCAACCTAACTTCAGCAACTCCCATCATGACAGATCTACTACTGCCAATGACTTTTTCCTGGTGCGTGGAAAATTATGCTCCATCCTCAACTCCACTGGGTAAAATTCCTCGTGAACGTTGCAACTTTATAATTGAAATGAGAACAGGATCCCATGTGGACATTACTCCATCAGCAGGGATAAAGGAAAAGAATTTAGAAGCATGTCTCCACAGGACACGATCTCTTCCAAAACTCTTTGCAGTAAATCAGTGGTGTATGATTCCTCCACCAACAGGAACTTTTTGGTTATGTGGAACCTCACCCTATGACATCCTTCCGAGCCAATTCAATGGCAGGTGCACACTGGTTTATGTTCTACCGGCTATCAGAAAGAATACGCACTCCACCCCAAGCTCTCTACATCTGCATAACTCAGCTCCTACCACAAAGGAAGAAGATGGCTGCATTCCAGGACTCACTTGTGCACAAACATGGTGGTCAAGAACTCTTGGAGCATTAATTCCGTCATATGGTGTCATGCAAGCCCTTGATCAAGTCAGAAGCTTATCAAATTCTGTTCAGAAACTGGCCAATGATACAGCTTTGGCCCTGGGTAATATCACAGACACTCTTGCTTCACACAAGATAATGATCTTACAGAACAGAGTGGCCTTGGACTACATGGGCAAAACAAGGGGGAGCCTGCACCATCATAGGCCCAGAGTGCTGCACCGGATTAATGGATCCAACCAAGAACGTGAACAAAATTCAACAAGACATACTTGATTTTTCAGTAAAATTGCACCAGATGACTGAAGATAATTCTTCATGGTTTGGAAACCTGTTAGGTAAACCCTGGCTGTGGATCAAGGAAATAGCGATTCTTCTATTGGTTTTCCTACTGTTGTACTATCTATGCATCCACAGTATCAAATGTTTGACTCAACATTTGACTCACGCCCATGACAAGGAAATGACTGTTCCAAACAGAACAGAATATTACCTATAAGAAATCCATGGACTATAGCGGCATGTTTGGTCCTGTGTCAGTATGCCGTTTGTAAATATAGACAGTAAAAAGACACAGAGCAAGTACTACGAGCCTGTAACCATAATACGTTACAAGAATGAACTTTTTTTTAAGTGTATTAATTTAAGTAAATTTGTATTTTGTGAGAGTTATTAGAACTCTCAAAGGGGGAACT
>CAIGQV010009737.1:0-10754 GCA_903798115.1 Danio jaintianensis
ATATATATATATATATATTTTTAGTCCAATATGTCCAGATGAGCCTAGGTCGAAAACCTTAGTGAGGAAAGACACCCAGGCGGCCCCCTAATTGACGTATGGGCAGCCACCACATGTTCATCTGACACATCATACCAGACCGTTATTGTACATCAACATTGCACCCTAGTCTACATTATACACATATAAAATTCAGAAGTAAAAATCCCTATAAATGCCCTATAAACCAGTGTGCTCAGACAGGACTGGGCCGAAAACCCCTGTGGGGAAAGGCACCCAGTCGGTCCCCTAATTGACATTCGGGCGACCACGACATGTCAGCTGAGTCAATCACACTGAAAATATTTAAGCTAAACATTTCAGACTCAAAATATGTATTTTAACACACAGTATATGAAACACACAATACATGATAAATCAGCATCTGCAAAAAAGCACAATTAATAGAGAGAAACAACATTTATGATTAACACTCCTCCTCATCATCATCTTCAGGTGATATCAACAGAGGCATTGTGTAAGGGGGTGGGGTTCCATCCTTCTTTTCAATTGCAGTTACTATCACCCTGTTACACAATGTCCTGATGCAAGGGATGCAACAGCATCCACAGGTCACTATTATAGCCACAAAAGTGACGATAGAGATTAGGATGGATGTGAACATGGTTTTATATTTGCCAAACACACTGGTCAGCCAATCATCAAATGGATTATCTATACCAGAGTGTTCTGCCATCGTTTTGGAGAGGGTTTTCAATCCCTCTAAAGCCCTTGTCACTGATCCATCTGGGGCGGTATTATTGGGAATAAATGTGCAGCAAAAATCGTTAAAGATCGCGCTAGCCCCGCCCTTTTCAGCCAGCAACATGTCCAGAGCAATTCTATTTTGAATAGTCATCAATGAGGTAGGTGCCAATTGTTCCGACAGGCCTTCTACTGCATCTCTGGTTAGATTAGCCAATCTCATAACATTGTAATGTACGTAATTTATTCTGTCTACATTTTTGTTGGGAGTAACTGGAAAAAAGGCTGAAATAATTGGAATGTTTTCGAAACCTGCAGCAATTTGATCTGCTAATTTATATTCATCCGGGACACCTCGGAGGACCCCAATTGAGTCTATATAAGTTGGAGAATTTGTGATCAAGTCAAACGTCGTGTCCCTTTTTCTTCTCCCAGCTGTACTTCCACTTTCTCCCGAGCACCCTTAGGTACACACGATCACCTTGAACAATTAACCCTCCGTCTCTGCTTCATCACATGTCTCCTTTCCGGTTTCCTGTACAGATATTGCTTTGCACATGGCAGTTAGTTTCTTCATAAAAGACCAACATTTTTCTTTCCAATGTATTAGACACATGCCAAACATTCCAAGAGGTTAGATGCAAGGTTATATGCGAGGGTATCTGCAAGGTTATCTGCAAGGGTTGACCCAATAGCATTTCATGCAGTGTTAGTTGCCTTTTTCTGTCAGTTTCCATGCGATCACTCATTACAGCAAGCGGTAACATGTAAATTCAATTTAGTTTATTACTTTAACATATCTTGTTAAACTAGGCCTTGATGGATCATCTTCAGCTCTTTCAGCCATTTCTTATAGTTGTGTATGATCAATGCACCATTTTCTTGATTTCCAATACTTTCCAATAACTATTTATTAACTCATTTATTTATCTATTTATTCATTTATTTAATCAGTTAATCACTTATTTATTTACTTAATTACCTTTGTTCATTTTAATTACTCTAATTCCTTTTTAAATGTACACATTATTTTAACTTATCTTGTAATAACTGTTCCTTCTTCCCTGCTCTGCTGCTGGAATCACCTTCACTCATCTATCAAACCTGTCATTTCCACAAGCGTGTATCTCTTGCCCTAAACTTTATCATATCACAACATCCACAATCAAGTGCATAAATAGCCCCTTAGCTCTATTGCTGTTCTTTTACTCACACTATACTTTGCACAGATGTCACATGTATACCAATCATTGCATTCAAATAAGGAGACCACTATCCTTCCTGCTTAATTTTTCTTTAACTCTTCACCCTTGATTCAAACCATATACATCTGTAATGTCAAATTTCAGAAATGCTGATTTGGCTCAACTATCTGTACTTCATATGTATGCCAAATTTCTTATGTGTCTTTTTTGCTCCCCTCTAATGCTACATAGATGGTTCATAGAGACCCTTTTGTTGTTAAATTTGCACTCTCATCTAACTGAGGTTGTGACACTATAAGCACTAGTGTTAGAACTGCTATATTATTTCCTTTAATAAAAACCAATTTCTTATTTATCATATTAAATTACAGTATTGCATCTGGATTTCATGTTAATAGTATGCCTAATTCTTTTCAGTCCTTTTTATTTTATAATTTCTCAACTCTTTCTATTGTATTATCCTATATCTAATAAGTACTAGGGGCGACGCGGTGGCGCAGTGGGTAGCACGTTCGCCTCACAGCAAGAAGGTCGCTGGTTCGAGCCTCGGCTGGGTCAGTTGGCATTTCTGTGTGGAGTTTGCATGTTCTCCCCGTGTTCGCGTGGGTTTCCTCCGGGTGCTCCGGTTTCCCCCACAAGTCCAAAGACATGCGGTATAGGTGAATTGGGTAAGCTAAAATTGTCCGTAGTGTATGTGTGTGAATGAGTGTGTGTGAATGAGTGTGTATGAATGTTTCCCAGTGATGGGTTGCAGCCGGAAGGACATCCGCTGCGTAAAACATATGCTGGATAAGTTGGCGGTTCATCCCGCTGTGGCGACCCCAGATTAATAAAGGGACTAAGCCGAAAAGAAAATGAATGAATGAATAATTAGTACTAAACCAGTCATCCCTAAAAAGTCATTTAGTTATTTATTTTAGTCTTTTAACTTAGCTTGAGCTATATGGACCTGCAGATAACTAAATCCTACACATGTTATAACAAAATCCATCACAATATCTTCTAAACCCTTTTAAACCCTTTTGGGTATTCTGATGTATGTATACTTTTTATCAGCCTATGTACTATAAGTGTAACCAAGTGTCTACCCTCCTCTGGTAATTGCCTGAACTGAAATCAATTACTTTAACAAATTTGGTATCCGGAAGAACATATTTCAGTACAGTGTGTGTTAGAGACCTTTGCTAAAAAATCCTCTTTCACTGATCGCTCTTAAGTCATAAACTATACACAATCTACTTTTGTCTGTTTTGATCAATGCCATAATTAAAAAATTAATTCAAATCAAATTCAAATTAATCCTTTTTAGTAGTCACATACACAATCAGAACTGATTTGACAGTGATTTTACATAGAAATTTCAAGGACATAGCTAGATTTTTTTTTATTAATTGCTCCTATGTTATTACTCTTTTAGTATCTAGTGAGCAGACCTGCATCTTGTTTATTTTAATCCTCACTCGCTGTGGCTAATTTTATAACCCTCTAATTCCTGAAATGTTAATCATTATTAAAATTTGACACTTACCTAAATAATTTCATTTCTGAGTTATTTCCCAATTTGCCTGTTACGTTGATTTGTGTTATTCCCTTTCAGATCCTAATTCCTTCCTGCTCTCACATCAAAGTGGTTATGCATACATTTATGTTGTAATTTTTTACAATTTAAAATCACTTATTTCTTTATAGGTTCCTCTCTGTCTGTTCTGATTTTTCCTCATTAGTCCTTAATACATTTTGCTTTTAATTATTTCTTACTATATGGTTATATGTGAACCAAAATCTGTTTTCTTAAACACTTTTCTCTTTCAATTATTCTTTTAGTACACTTAGAACTGTTACATTTTGACGTATTATGTCCTGTGAGTTCATTGAAAAAACATTTCTAGTTCTAATCTCTTCTTTAAGTATAAATCATTTTTTCTAGATTTGAATCACTTTCATGTTTTCAATATCCAATCTTGATTTAGGCAATTCAAAATACGATTATGCTAAGATATTTCCTTAGTTTTTACTTAAATACTTAATTCCATCAACATTTATAATCCAAATTATTTATTAAGTTATCAAAAGCTGTCTCTTTTTCTTTAGTCACTACCATGCATTGTACTTTATCCTATATCCTGTGCAAGAACCTTTATGCTTAAACCTATGACACTGAACCAAATTATTTACATATCACTTCAACAGTATACATTTAAAGTCATACCTTTTTATATCGTACATTTTCATATAAAAATTTTCTTCAATTTACATCATACTTTTCTTTCTATCAAATTGGCAGAAGTCTGATTTGATACAAGAATGGGTAACTACACTTTTGTTCTTAATTTGCCCTCTGAGTGGTCACATTGTATTTAATTTGGACTATAGGTCTGCTGCTTTAAGGTGGCCTGTCAGACTCTCCCTCCTCGCACCCTGAGAAGACTGCTGGTTCATAGATTGGTGCTGCAGTCTTTTTTTGTGGTATCCAGGGCCACAGCTTCCCCCTCTCTCTTAGTGCTGGCTTCCTTCTTTCACCCAGATGATGCAAATGTCTGGTGGAGCGTTTTTTCTTGTTTGATCAGTTCATCATTCTCTTGTTTGCCTCTTTTTAGTGTCTCTGAACATAAGTAGCCTTTTCTGCCCTCAGTAAGTTCTGGGCATGCAGTGCCTGCATCACTGCTATCACAAATGTCCACAGCCAGCAGTTTGTCCATTGTGTTTTTCAAACACCTTATCCATTTGCCAGTGCACTCAGAGATGTCTGGTAGGTTAAAGACTACAGTCCCCCAAAGTCCATCCCTATGTCCTCTTAATTCATATATGAAATTTAGTTCATGACCTAATAGGTCTTTTTCCTCTTTCCCATTTTTCCTCCATCAAATGAAGACTCCTCTCCTTTTTCTAACAACTTATATTTTTCTGATATTATCAGCCGTTTTTATCATATGTAAATATGCTTAATTATCTATTTCTTAAACGTTCTTCTAATCAATTTCTTTAGCTTCAGATTGTGCTTTACTTTACATTTCTCCTTATCTATTCTAGTGTTTCCTCACTAGTTGGTCTTTCTTTACACTGTTTTAATTTCTCTAACATTTTCTATACATGTTTTAATTCAACAGCACTTATTTCTCACTCTTTTTTACACACTCATCTTTTTTAGTTTGGCATCTCTCCCTACTTGCTTTTCATCCAAGTTCTCCTGCTACTTCCATTAATTCCTTCTGTAATGGCCATTGCCCCTCGGTCTTCAGATACATATGTAAACAAAAACATTTGTTCTTTAGCCTTTCTTTTCTCTCTGTCTCTCTCTATGGTCCTTCAATATTCATTTTTCTTCTTCCTTTTGCTCTCTTTTTACCTTTTGTCTTTTTCTTTGATTCATAATTATTATTATTTCCTCACACACACTGCTCACATCAAATGTTCCTTTCTTTTGCCATTTGTCATTATTTTATCTTTTATTTTCTCTGCCACATATTTGAATATTTATTTCTCATTTTAATATACCTATATTTTAAACATTTATTTTGATCTATTAAACAGTGTTTGGACTTCTTTTTTTATTCTATTTATATTTTATTCTATTCCATTTCCTTTCCTTAATTTGAGTTTTTAGCTTTTGGGTTTTCTTATACATTTTTAAGCTTATTTTCCTTACACATTTTATCATTAAATCTTCAGTTTTCTTTCCTCATTTTCTCAACTTATCTATTATTTATTCATACTTATTTAGCAACTCTATTTGTTTATTAATATATTCTTTTACTCCATACTCTTTATTGAAAACATACTTTTAAACACAGTCACACTTCTACTCTTATTATTTTTATTATTATTATTATTATTTTTATATTATTTATTTTATTTCGTATTGAAACTAGTTTCCTGTATTTTGTGGAGATCTCCGCGCACTAACAATTTTATCCAAGGATGTTACACACTTCTAGATACTTTTATATGGCACACAGCCTCTTTTTGGTCACACAGACTTTTAAAAGTATTTATTTTTATTTATTTATTTTTTTTGTCTTTTTCTTAGTTCCTGTTTTTATTTCCCTACTCTCTTCCTATTCCCAATTCAGTAAACCTAGTATCCTTGGGAATTTACTTGAAGATATCAAATTCTCGTCAGAACAAGAGGGATCTTCAAGGGTCTGCCGTCACAGGGCGACGGACTTCTCAATACAAAGACATATAATTTCCTGTCTTTGCCCTGTTATTAAAAGCTTTCCTCCTTCGTCAAGTGAGGGGTTGCTTTTAATTTTTTACCTCCTAAGGGAAGAGGATTTCTCGAATTTCTCTTGCGCGGAAAATTCGCCCTTATAACCCTGTAGGGACAGGGATTTCCCTAATTGAATTCTAGTAATTCACCCTAAAATGCCCCGCAGGGACAGGGACTTCTCTCTTTTTAAATTCTAACAATTTACCCTGATCTCACTTTTCAAACTCTTCACACACTTTCTCGAAAAACAGGAAAAAATATAAAATATTACTTTTGGTTTCTCTATATTGCTTTTACTTACATCAGGATTAGGCTGAATTCAACACTTGATTTACAGTATTCAATTGCAGAATTTATTTAAAAGGTTTCTGCTTACCTTATTTTTTAGGCGCGCCTTTGTGTTGAATTCAGTTCATCCCTCTGTTCAGCAAAATTGCTCCTTTTCCCATCACGTCAGGGTCACCAGAATTGTTGGACTTCAAAGGGTCCAGAGCATGTTAAAAAATGGGTTCGGAGTCAATCAGTCAAAATTCATAAGTTTTATTCACTTAAGCATAAAGAGAAACCAAGAGTAACGTGTATCAGTGCTGGAGAGATTCAACTCTGACTATTTGCTTTTTAACACCATTTTTATATGTTCCAGCTAGTACTTCCTATCTGACTCCATCTTACATCACTGTTGCTAGGCAGATTGCCTCTCAGAGCATTCTTCCTTGACAGTTGACCTGACCCTTCAAGACAGATGTTTCTTCAGAGTGGTACACACAGCTCCTGCATCCTGTAATTGCAAAATTCTCTGCACTTTCCATCACCCATACCAGATAACAGGACATGTTGTTCACAGCAGCTGCAGCACTTCTCTATAATATGATAGTTTGGCCTTCAAACAATTTCACAGTAATTAACACTTCATAGGTTGTTTGTTAGTGCCTTCTTGTGTATGGAAAACATGTAAAAGTTTTACTGAAAAACACTACAAATCCCTCTGTTGGCCTCTAAAGGAGGCCACAACTTATAATGTTCAATAAATCTTTAGACTATCACAATTATGTATATGTATTATATAAAAAAACAACAATATATATATATATATATATTTTTAGTCCAATATGTCCAGATGAGCCTAGGTCGAAAACCTTAGTGAGGAAAGACACCCAGGCGGCCCCCTAATTGACGTATGGGCAGCCACCACATGTTCATCTGACACATCATACCAGACCGTTATTGTACATCAACATTGCACCCTAGTCTACATTATACACATATAAAATTCAGAAGTAAAAATCCCTATAAATGCCCTATAAACCAGTGTGCTCAGACAGGACTGGGCCGAAAACCCCTGTGGGGAAAGGCACCCAGTCGGTCCCCTAATTGACATTCGGGCGACCACGACATGTCAGCTGAGTCAATCACACTGAAAATATTTAAGCTAAACATTTCAGACTCAAAATATGTATTTTAACACACAGTATATGAAACACACAATACATGATAAATCAGCATCTGCAAAAAAGCACAATTAATAGAGAGAAACAACATTTATGATTAACACTCCTCCTCATCATCATCTTCAGGTGATATCAACAGAGGCATTGTGTAAGGGGGTGGGGTTCCATCCTTCTTTTCAATTGCAGTTACTATCACCCTGTTACACAATGTCCTGATGCAAGGGATGCAACAGCATCCACAGGTCACTATTATAGCCACAAAAGTGACGATAGAGATTAGGATGGATGTGAACATGGTTTTATATTTGCCAAACACACTGGTCAGCCAATCATCAAATGGATTATCTATACCAGAGTGTTCTGCCATCGTTTTGGAGAGGGTTTTCAATCCCTCTAAAGCCCTTGTCACTGATCCATCTGGGGCGGTATTATTGGGAATAAATGTGCAGCAAAAATCGTTAAAGATCGCGCTAGCCCCGCCCTTTTCAGCCAGCAACATGTCCAGAGCAATTCTATTTTGAATAGTCATCAATGAGGTAGGTGCCAATTGTTCCGACAGGCCTTCTACTGCATCTCTGGTTAGATTAGCCAATCTCATAACATTGTAATGTACGTAATTTATTCTGTCTACATTTTTGTTGGGAGTAACTGGAAAAAAGGCTGAAATAATTGGAATGTTTTCGAAACCTGCAGCAATTTGATCTGCTAATTTATATTCATCCGGGACACCTCGGAGGACCCCAATTGAGTCTATATAAGTTGGAGAATTTGTGATCAAGTCAAACGTCGTGTCCCTTTTTCTTCTCCCAGCTGTACTTCCACTTTCTCCCGAGCACCCTTAGGTACACACGATCACCTTGAACAATTAACCCTCCGTCTCTGCTTCATCACATGTCTCCTTTCCGGTTTCCTGTACAGATATTGCTTTGCACATGGCAGTTAGTTTCTTCATAAAAGACCAACATTTTTCTTTCCAATGTATTAGACACATGCCAAACATTCCAAGAGGTTAGATGCAAGGTTATATGCGAGGGTATCTGCAAGGTTATCTGCAAGGGTTGACCCAATAGCATTTCATGCAGTGTTAGTTGCCTTTTTCTGTCAGTTTCCATGCGATCACTCATTACAGCAAGCGGTAACATGTAAATTCAATTTAGTTTATTACTTTAACATATCTTGTTAAACTAGGCCTTGATGGATCATCTTCAGCTCTTTCAGCCATTTCTTATAGTTGTGTATGATCAATGCACCATTTTCTTGATTTCCAATACTTTCCAATAACTATTTATTAACTCATTTATTTATCTATTTATTCATTTATTTAATCAGTTAATCACTTATTTATTTACTTAATTACCTTTGTTCATTTTAATTACTCTAATTCCTTTTTAAATGTACACATTATTTTAACTTATCTTGTAATAACTGTTCCTTCTTCCCTGCTCTGCTGCTGGAATCACCTTCACTCATCTATCAAACCTGTCATTTCCACAAGCGTGTATCTCTTGCCCTAAACTTTATCATATCACAACATCCACAATCAAGTGCATAAATAGCCCCTTAGCTCTATTGCTGTTCTTTTACTCACACTATACTTTGCACAGATGTCACATGTATACCAATCATTGCATTCAAATAAGGAGACCACTATCCTTCCTGCTTAATTTTTCTTTAACTCTTCACCCTTGATTCAAACCATATACATCTGTAATGTCAAATTTCAGAAATGCTGATTTGGCTCAACTATCTGTACTTCATATGTATGCCAAATTTCTTATGTGTCTTTTTTGCTCCCCTCTAATGCTACATAGATGGTTCATAGAGACCCTTTTGTTGTTAAATTTGCACTCTCATCTAACTGAGGTTGTGACACTATAAGCACTAGTGTTAGAACTGCTATATTATTTCCTTTAATAAAAACCAATTTCTTATTTATCATATTAAATTACAGTATTGCATCTGGATTTCATGTTAATAGTATGCCTAATTCTTTTCAGTCCTTTTTATTTTATAATTTCTCAACTCTTTCTATTGTATTATCCTATATCTAATAAGTACTAGGGGCGACGCGGTGGCGCAGTGGGTAGCACGTTCGCCTCACAGCAAGAAGGTCGCTGGTTCGAGCCTCGGCTGGGTCAGTTGGCATTTCTGTGTGGAGTTTGCATGTTCTCCCCGTGTTCGCGTGGGTTTCCTCCGGGTGCTCCGGTTTCCCCCACAAGTCCAAAGACATGCGGTATAGGTGAATTGGGTAAGCTAAAATTGTCCGTAGTGTATGTGTGTGAATGAGTGTGTGTGAATGAGTGTGTATGAATGTTTCCCAGTGATGGGTTGCAGCCGGAAGGACATCCGCTGCGTAAAACATATGCTGGATAAGTTGGCGGTTCATCCCGCTGTGGCGACCCCAGATTAATAAAGGGACTAAGCCGAAAAGAAAATGAATGAATGAATAATTAGTACTAAACCAGTCATCCCTAAAAAGTCATTTAGTTATTTATTTTAGTCTTTTAACTTAGCTTGAGCTATATGGACCTGCAGATAACTAAATCCTACACATGTTATAACAAAATCCATCACAATATCTTCTAAACCCTTTTAAACCCTTTTGGGTATTCTGATGTATGTATACTTTTTATCAGCCTATGTACTATAAGTGTAACCAAGTGTCTACCCTCCTCTGGTAATTGCCTGAACTGAAATCAATTACTTTAACAAATTTGGTATCCGGAAGAACATATTTCAGTACAGTGTGTGTTAGAGACCTTTGCTAAAAAATCCTCTTTCACTGATCGCTCTTAAGTCATAAACTATACACAATCTACTTTTGTCTGTTTTGATCAATGCCATAATTAAAAAATTAATTCAAATCAAATTCAAATTAATCCTTTTTAGTAGTCACATACACAATCAGAACTGATTTGACAGTGATTTTACATAGAAATTTCAAGGACATAGCTAGATTTTTTTTTATTAATTGCTCCTATGTTATTACTCTTTTAGTATCTAGTGAGCAGACCTGCATCTTGTTTATTTTAATCCTCACTCGCTGTGGCTAATTTTATAACCCTCTAATTCCTGAAATGTTAATCATTATTAAAATTTGACACTTACCTAAATAATTTCATTTCTGAGTTATTTCCCAATTTGCCT
>CAIGQV010009742.1:0-13179 GCA_903798115.1 Danio jaintianensis
AAAACATACACAAAGCTACCCATATAACCCTGACCACATCTCTGTTTACTTGAAAATAAAGTTTATATATATAGGTGTAACCAATAGCTTTCATTTACAGTATTTTGTTAATATTATCTAATACATAAGTATAACCTTAATTCAAGTACTATAAAACAATATATATAACATATTCTGAAAACTTTATTTAACTTTTTAAACTTATATATTAACTTTATTTTCAAGTAAATCGATTTGTTTTCATGGTTATTTGGGTTATTTTAACTTTAACAGATAAAATACACACTGAAAATATTGAAAATTGATTGTTGTTAATATTTTAGCTGTGAAAGGTGGACGTGGAGAGATGTGGATGGTAAAATATGTGTAGCTTGGTGTATGTTTTTAGCAGATAAAGACACGTGTCTTTTTGTTAATCGCTGTTTTACTAAAGTGACCTTGAGTTGCGTTCCCTCCCATCGCTTATAGGTGAGTGTGTAATGAATTTTAATGGAGGGCAGCGAGCCTGGGAACTGCTCTATCAGTCGTCCCCGGCTCCGAGGCTTGATGGAGCACTGTACTCACCTGCCAGTTTCGTCATAACCCTTCATTCGCAACTTTCCTGCAAGATTACACTTTCAAAGAGGCACCTAGCGAATGTTATGGGTCTATATTTAATGTGAGTCATAACTCTTAAAAGCTCTCATCACTTTTGAGCTGTGGCAGCTTGAATCGCTCAGCGTGTGGAAGAGCCAGCGCTTTCTCTCACTGTCGCGCGCTGCAGATTGGAGGCTGTCTGGAGACGTATGCGCTTTCTACAGGCTCATTCATCAAGCTGCGACTTCGGCTTTAAGACTTCAGAGAGAGGAGGGTGGGAAGGAAGATAGGCACAAGGAATGGGAGCAGAAAGGGTGAAAAGAACAAAAGAAACAAGGGCACGAGGTCTTGAAGCAGGAGTTTCCTTCCAGTTTGATGAGTAGATGTGAAGTGAAGTGCGCTGAAAGTAAAAAGACTTTCTTAACATCCCGATGCCGCACCATTGGTTCAACCAATAATGTGAATTTGGGGAAAGAATGATTTGTTTCAGCAGACTCAAAAGAGCACCACAATTATACATGTTTTCCAACCCATTTGTAGACTTTGTAAAGCAGTTTTGGTTCTCTTAATACGTAATTGACTGTAGGCGATTGTGGATGTAAAATGTCTACACAGTTCCAAAGAGCAAGATGCATAAAAAATTGAGATATTGTCACCCAAAGGGAATTCAGAAACATATGGAAACAAGTCCTGAGGAAGCCAAAGCTGCAGTTTAGATATGCTATATAGACTTTTGGTTTGTGACTGTAATGATGTTAGCAGTAGACCAATTACAACAGCCTGGTCCATCTGACCAATCAGAGCAAAGATGCTTTCTAAAAGGCAGGGTTCATAAAATGCATGACTGCTGATAGATTTAAACCTCCAAGATAAAATTCTGGGACAATCTGGGATTTTGTAAAATTGTGAAAAAAAAGGCATGTAGTTTAACAAATAAGAATGGTTATCAAAGGAAAATCCTGGTAAAAAAATTGACCACTTCGATTTACCCCCAAGGCTCGATTACCACTCAAAATAACTTGGACTTGTCCCTCGGTTTTTAAAAAACAACAACACCTGCTAAGCGCTGCAGGCAAGAAATGTGAAGCTTGTGTTTCTGTAAAGAACTTGCATGAATTCTGTATCAGAACAAGGTGGATGTTTGTCTTTTTGGAATGTTCATGTTGTATATGTTTTTGAGTTGCATTTGTAGTCGAATTGCTTGTGTGTTACTGACAGTTCCTACAGCTTGAGGTTATTATGGTAAATAGTACAGTAGGAGTTTGAAAATATAAAGAAAATCAACTTTGTTTCTAAATGAATCAGCCATTTCAATGAATCGTTTGAATTAATCACTCAAGTTAATCAATGATTAAAAATGTGGTAAAACTGTCTTACTGTCTGTTTTACTGTTACATGATTTTATATGCACAAGTGTGATTCATGCCTGTCAGATTTCCATTGTTTTGCTAGCATTTACAAACTGAGGAACAAGTCAATAACATTCAGTGGTAATCAAAAGTACGCCTCGCATACTGTCTGTAGAGCTCAAGTCGTATTTAACCTGAAATATTCCTTTAATAAATCTAATTGCGAAACACAGCGCCCGAGGTTTGAAAGTAACCATAGCATAATTCAGTCTGCTGTTGTGTGAGAAATTACAACACCCTTCGGTAATGAGACAAATGTGTAAAAATCATATTGTTTACAATCTACCGAATAGTGTGACACTTGTTCAAATAGCGCCTACATGCGAGAAAAAAAGTCCAGTTTTACCGCAGGAGCACAATTTGTGTCAAAAAAGAGAGATGGAGGCCAAAAGCTAATTCTGAAAATTCATGCGGCGTTATTCGAGAGTTTACACGCTGAATCTTTAATAACGCGAACGCTAATTTGCATTCATTAGGATACAGAAATTCTTGTCAGATTCCAATCGATTTAAAGTATCCCTGCTAAAAAAAAAGGTCTGACCTATAGCAGGAGAGGTAATGAACTCCATGGATAACGTGCATAATCTACCGTCTGCAGTTTGAAACAGCACTGTTGTCAAGAAAGAATCTTCCATATTTTGAAAGCTCCATTGTAATTTCGCTTTAAGACAACAAAAAGTATATGGTTTGCCTTAGCAGTCATGGTTTTAATGATGAACGGGGATTGCCATCACTCAGCAGATTCCCACGCTGAGCTTATATTTCAAAAATAAATATAATAAAGCTCTCCACTAGAGATTTTGGTATTCATCCTTCAAACGCTTCTGTAATGTTTCAATGTAGGGCAACAGTTGTAAATGTCTTGACCTTCAAGTAAATAATGCATCTAATAGCAGAGTCAAAAGCAAATAACACTGTTGATGAATAGAACATTACCTCAGATCTCAGCTCAGCCATCCCAGAGAAAGAGCCATAACTCCAATCTGCAGTCTCAAGCTTTGTTGAAATCCTATTTAACCCCCGGCTCAGGACCATCTGCACTTTTTTCTTTTTTTCTTTCTTTTTTTTTTTTTACCCGATATTGAGGCAAAACATCAACAACACACACACTGACTAACAACCGAGAGTTTCCCCACTGGACCGGAGGTTGTCAATACTTAGACTGGCCCTATGCAGCCTGTTCATTAACCGATCCCTGCCAAACCCACCAGGGAATATGCTAACAACTCGGATAGGACATTCTGACATTCCGAAGCTGGTCTGGATCTTTTTCAATAATGGCTTCATCTGCAACCCTAAACCTGCATGTTCTCTGTGCCATGACCGAGTTAGAGGGGAAAATATTGATAGCTTACCTCTCGAAACATGAGTCCGTTGAAAATGCGTCTTTTTTTTCTTCTTTCTGCTGTAATCCTCACACCCCTCGAAAGCTCAAACAACTGTAGCCTCATTTACCAACTGGCGCCTTTCTTTATTGATCTGAAAGGGAAATAAATGGCAAATTACACACTGACTTGAATGTTGATTCTGAAAGGCCCTGCAGGCTAAATACAGGCTTTCTAAGAATGAACTATACACATTTTATGACTTTTTTTTGTTGTTGTTAATATGCAAAGTGCTTTCTTATGTTGGATTATATGCATCTCTTATATAATAATATGATAAAATCAGTCATCATCATCATATATGATCATCATACATGATCATTTACATACAATAACTTTCCTGTCATATTCATTCATCATTTTCCTTCGGCTTAGTCCCTTATTTATCAGGGGTCACGACAGCGGAATGAACAGCCAACTATTCCGGGATATGTTTTACGCAGCAGATGCCCTTCCAGCTCCAACCCAGTATTGGAAAACACCCATACATTCACACGCACACACACACACACACACACACACACACACACACACACACACACACACACACACACACTCAGGGCTCTATTTTAACAATCTAGGTGCAAAGTCTAAAGCGCATGATGCAAAGGCATTAAGGGCGTGTTGAATCCACTTTTGCTATTTTGAGGATGGAAAAATACGGTTTGTGCCCCGGCGGATGGTTTAACAGGGTTGTGCTTATTCTCTTAATGAGTTATGGGTGTGTTTTGAGCATAACATGCATTAAACCAAACAGAGTCTTATCTCCTAAGAGTCAGTTGCGTTGCGCCATGCCGCATTTGTTATTTACATGGCGGACTTTGTAAGTGAAAAAACTGAACGCTTCACTAGCGAGAAAACAGTTAAACAAACCATCTGCAGCACGAGGATAAAGAATGAGCCTCCTCCGTTCGCCCACTTTACTTTCTCTTTACTTTTACTCTTTACTTTACTCCTTTATTTTCGTGGATAAGGAAATGGTGTTGTACGCACTCCACTGAAGACATCCATTAGCCTACATATTTCATTTCGTTTGTTAATCGCAAAGATTTGTTTCAAAACTATTTCTAAATTCAGTTCTAATTTCCAGCAAACGAATAAATGAACAATAATACCGAAGTGTGGTCAAAAAACTGAGTTATATCCAAACACACGTCCTATTCTTATCCCTATATAGTGATGCATACGTCTCCAAAACCCGACAGGTGGACAAATCTAAACTTGTTTTTATTAAAACAAATATAAATATGCATATAATAAATAATACTGCTAATAATAATAACATTATACAAATGCAAACTGAAAAAAAGCCCCCTGAGGTGAAGAAGGCATGGAGGTAGTGGTTTTTATATTTATGTAGAAAATAATATTTTTTTTATGTAACATTTTAATCCTTGAATTTTTTAAATATGTAAAGATATGTGTGTGTTGCTGTACATCCTGTGTGTATTAAGCAATGTGTAAGCGTTTGGCCCACATAGGCGCATAACTAACGCACTCTGAGCTGGACTTTAGACCAGCTTTTAGTTGGTCAATGGCGCGGTCTATTTCAGTTCCTCAAAATAGCAACGTGCCAACAATGCCCCTTAACACACCTCCTTTTCAGACCAGCACACCCATGAGTCTACAAAGTGGCACAAATAGATTTGCTATTTAAACAACGTCGAGCAAAATGTGAAAATTAAGGTTGCGCCGGTCTGAAAATAGCAACAAATCGCACCATACACGTCTTTCGCGTTTTTTGCGCCGGGTCTATGATAGGGCCCTCATTTACTTCGGTCACTTTAGTTCATCCAATTACACACAGAAATGCCAACTGGCCCAGCCGGGACTCGAACCAGGAACTTTTTTTGCTGTGAGGCATTTCCTGTGATATTAAAGTAGAATTTTTACCGTCATTAATCCTTAGTCTTCAGTGCCACACTAATATGCTGATTTATTGTCAATAAGCATATTTACTATGCTTAATTTTAATGTTTTATTTGAACTTTGAATTAGTCAATCGATTAAAAATTCTGTGATAAACATATACTACAGTTTCCACAAAATCTTTTGGCAGCAAACACTGTTTTCAGTGTTGTATTTATAAGAGCTATTACTAATAACTGAGCAGTTAATCAGCATATTATAATACTAATTTCACCAAAATAATGTCACTTTGGAGTAATGACTGCTGCAATTTGCCATAATAGAATTAAACAACATCTTAAAATATAATTATAAAGAAGCAATTTTTAAGTAATGCTATTGTCACTGTTAGTATTACCTTATTTTGCTTTAGTGTGAATAAAGTTAATACACAAGTGACGTTTCTTTAATAGTTGATGTTTGTTGTCTGTTATTTAGAGATTTGCCTTTCATATTTCAATGTTTCCTGTCATCTGATTTTTTGTGTTCCTCCAATGTTGTTCCTTTAGTTCATGTGTCATGCTCTTATTGGTTCATTGTCTTGTCAGGTGTATTTCAGTTGGTTTTGTCACGTGATCTCTTCATGTATTTAAGCCATCATGTTGCCATCTTCCTTTTTTCAAATAAACACAGTGTTGAGATTTAATAGGAATAATGGATTATATAATAGTATTTAGGAATCATTAATTTGTACTCTTCACACTCCATCATAATAGTCTAAATTTGGTTTGCAACATGCCATACAATCAAAAGAAGAAGAAGACGATGATATGTAACTGCTCTCGGTAAGTCTATTGTTTCTAGCCACATTTTTGTGTTCTTAAATTCTTGTAGTTGTATCATTCCGGCTATAGTATTTTTGTTTTCAATCCAATGAGCTGCACTTGAGTTAGAACTCGCTCTCTCTTCCAGTGCACTCTGTTACAATGTGATACATATAGCTGTTCTCTTTGTATTATAAAGTATGAATCCACATTGCTATTCCTATAGAGATATTCAGTCTTAGACCATTTACTTTAGATGCTTATTTTTAAAAGCCTAATAATGTGTCGTTGTTCTGCTGCTCTGACATTAATTCCATTAGTTGGTCACTGTAGGTTGGCGTCTTTGACATTTTCACAATTGTACCCATTTCAAAATTCCTACTACTTGTGTCACACCCTCATTAGGTGGTTTATTTGTTCGTTTAGCAGGTAGTTTTATTTAAGGAGCAACTGAAGCAGTTTGAAAATGTTCATCAAATTCAAATAGAGTGCGAACTACAGGGGAGCTAGGGGGAGCTCGGTTCCCCTAATTAAGGCATGTGCTCCCCTGAAAACATGATTTGTGAAATTTTGGGGGGTCTCAAAAAATATTGACAATGTCTTATTTTGATGTGCAGTTTCAGTATTGTGTAATGTGATTTACACCTCACTTAAAAAAATAAAACTACATGCTATTCTTGTCATGAGCATCATGGTGTGGGGCCGCTGCAGAGCAAAGTCCACTCATGTCAGACTGACAGCCAGATGCTTTCATATGGACATTGAGACACTGCTTTTCATTTTCCGAAACAAATGATGTGACGTTGTGTTTTGTTTTATTTGCTTCATACAGTAGGTTAATACAATGTTTTTTTTTCTTCTTTTTTAAACACTGTGACATTGCTGTAAACATGTTGTACAATTAAGCTGAAAGCAGGTAAACTTGACAAAACGGAACCCCTTTCAATGGTGTTTCTTTTATTTTCGAATTCACGATTATGTTTTACCGGAGTGAAATTGAGATCCCATGACATTCTACAGCCTTATATCAAATAAAAAAGCATATGCTGTTCTTAATGCCACCATCTTGAGCTTATAGGGCGAATCGAAAAATGATAGGCTGCGTGACGAGGTTATTTATTTTGTTGTTAAATGAAACATATTGGTGTTTGTTATTAATGTGCGACTACAACAAACCCCCCGGTGGAAAAAAAAGTGGGCTCCCCCAAAGGCCACGGTATAGTTCAGTTACACTGAATAGAGGCCTTGTCATCTATGATTAGTTAGATATAGTTTTCTCAGAC
The DNA here is from genome assembly GCA_903798115.1 of Danio jaintianensis. Classification (NCBI taxonomy): domain Eukaryota; kingdom Metazoa; phylum Chordata; class Actinopteri; order Cypriniformes; family Danionidae; genus Danio; species Danio jaintianensis. Next base: position 7,326 of record CAIGQV010009742.1, read on the forward strand.
ACCATTTTCTCAATACTTTATAATAAGGTCTCAATGTCTATTTTTAGTTACATGAATTTGTCAATTAAAATGAAATGGTTTAAGTCAGAGTTTCCCATCCCTGTTCCTGAAGGCACACCAACAGTACATATTTTGGATGTCTCCCTTATCTGACCCATTAACTTCAGGTTTTGGAGTCTCTTCTTATGTTCTGATGATTTGATTCAAGTGTGTTTGATTAGGAAGAGGTTGAAAATGTGTATGTTGGTGTGCCTTCAGGAACAGGGTTGGGAAACACAAACTCTCATTTAAGTAACATAAACTCTCATTTTTAGTGACACCTGTGAAATTTAAGTGAACTGCAGCCAGCAACTTGTACTCACACACATACAATCTCAGAAATAAAGGTGCAATAGCTGTCACTTGTCACTTGTTTTGTACTGTACAGTACTGGGAAACCCATACACTCTCACATATACATATTCACACACATACACTACAGCCAATTTTGTTTATTCAATTCAACTATAGCACATATCTTTGGAGTGTGGGGGAAACCGAAGCACCCGGAGGAAACCCATGGGAACATGCAAACTTCACATAGAAATGCCAACTGGCCCAGCCGGGACTTAAACCAGCGACCTTCTTGCTGTGAGGCGACAGTGCTAACCACTGAGCCACCATCCATTTTTAAATTAAATTTTTATTAATATAAATATTTATTTATTATTATTTTATTTAATAAAATAAATCACAAATGTACCACAAAAACAAACAAACAAACAAATGAATAAATAAATAAATAAACAATAACAACAACATGCATGTTCTCCCTGTGTTCGCGTGGGTTTCCTCCAGGTGCTCTGGTTTCCCCCACAGTCCAAAGACATGCAGGATAGGTGAATTGAATAAACTAAATTGTCCGTAGTGTATGAGTGCGTGTGTGTGTGTGTGTGTGAATTAGTGTGTATGGATGCTTCCCAATACTGGGTTGCAGCTGGAAGGGCATCTGCTGCGTAAAACATAAGTTGGCGGTTCATTCCGCTGTGGCGACCTCTGAAATAGAGACTAAGCCGAAGGAAAATGAATGAATGAATTTTCCATCGTCTCTCACAAAGTGTCTCAAAAGAGCTTCTTCTAGGCAATGAAAGTTTAAATATACACACTTTTCGCCATGAAACTACCTGTTGTTGATTGCAGCACAACTGTTATAAAGTAAAAGCTACTTTTGTCTCTGATAAATGCACCTCTCTTAAGACCTGTGTGCCAACGCGACGCTAAAGACAAATGCGATTTGGCAGATAAATCCTTCTTTTACTTTGTCACAGTTTGGAAATAAATGTCCTCTTTCTGTTGTTTGCTTGAGTGGGAGGATATATATATTCCCACCACAGTGAATTGATCAAAGAAAGAACTAGTTTTAGATGTCAGAAAGCGGTGGAGATGAAATTGTGCTCAGCGGAGGAATGTCTTACAGAATCAGTGAAAATGAAATACTGAAGAAAGCAGACAGAACATGATGAGAGCTGTAAAATTGTACAGCAGAAACAAATCGATACTTGGGGCAGATGAATCAAATCCGGCCCCATCAATCGGAATCCTGTGGGATTGTTGAACGCTCCCTAACTCTGCCCTCCCATTAGTTCCCAATCCCTCTAATATCCCTCTCAAATCCAACACATCCCACCGCAAAGCTTCAAACGCCCTGTGCTGCCATGTTTCTCCAGACAGACTTCAGAATTGTTTCAGGATCCACCATCATTGTTTCAGTGGAGTTCAGCTGTACACACAGTCGTGACTTTCCCAAAGACAACACAAGAAGCTGAAGCTGACACCCACTCGGCTCGCTCACTCTTGCATTCTGTTCTGTACACAGCAGTGGGCAAAAGTGATGTCTGACTGAGGAAAAGTCATACTTCGCCTTTTATGCTATCTTGATGGAGATGTTCTTACTTACTCGGGGAAACAATGCAATATTAATAGCTGATTTTTATGTAGTTACTGTACAGTCGTGGCCAAAGGTTTTGAGAATATTAGTTCTCACAAAGTTTGCTGCTAAACTGCTTTTAGATCTTTGTTTCAGTTGTTTCTGTGATGTACTGAAATATAATTACAAGCACTTCATACGTTTCAAAGGCTTTTATCGACAATTACATGACCTTTATGCAAAGAGTCAGTATTTGCAGTGTTGGCCCTTCTATTTCAGGACCTCTGCAATTCGACTGGGCATGCTCTCAATCAACGTCTGGGGCAAATCCTGACTGATAGCAACCCATTCTTTCATAATCACTTCTTAGAGTTTGTCAAAATTAATGGGTTTTTGTTTGTCCACACGTCTCTTGAGGATTGACCACAAGTTCTCAATGGGATTAAGATCTGGGGAGTTTCCAGGCCATGGACCCAAAATTTCAACGTTTTGGTTCCCTAGCCACTTAGATATCACTTTTGCCTTATGGCAGGTTGCTCCATCGTGCTGGAAAATGCATTGTTCTTCACCAAACTGTTGTTGGATTGTTGGAAGAAGTTGCTGTTGGAAGGTGTTTTGGTACCATTCTTTATTCATGGCTGTGTTTTTGGGCAAAATTGTGAGTGAGCCCACTCCCTTGGATGAGAAGCAACCCCGCACATGAATGGTCTCAGGATACTTTACTGTTGGCATGACACAGGACTGATGGTAGCGCTCACCTTTTCTTCTCCGGACAAGCCTTTTTCCAGATGCCCCAAACAATCAGAAAGGGGCTTCATCTGAGAATATGACTTTGCCCCAGTCCTCAGCAGTCCATTCGCCATACTTTTTGCAGAAGATCAATCTGTCCCTAATGTTTTTTTTGGAGAGAAGTGGCTTCTTTGCTGCCCTTCTTGACACCAGGCCATCTTCCAAAAGTCATCGCCTCACTGTGTGTGCAGATGCTCTCACACCTGCCTGCTGCCATTCCTGAGCAAGCTCTGCGCTGGTGGCACTCCGATCCTGCAGCTGAATCCTCTTTAGGAGACGATCCTGGCGCTTGCTGGACTTTCTTGGACGCCCTGAAACCTTCTTAACAAGAATTGAACCTCTTTCCTTGAAGTTCTTGATGATCCTATAAATTGTTGATTTAGGTGCAATCTTAGTAGCCACAATATCCTTGCCTGTGAAGCCATTTTTATGCAACGCAATGATGGCTGCACGCGTTTCTTTGCAGGTCACCATGGTTAACAATGAAAGAGCAACGATTTCAAGCATCACCCTCCTTTTAACATGTCAAAACTGTCATTCTAACCCAATCAGCCTGACATAATGATCTCCAGCCTTGTGCTCGTCAACATTCTCACCTGAGTTAACAAGACGATTACTGAAATGATCTCAGCAGGTCCTTTAATGACAGCAATGAAATGCAGTGGAAAGTTTTTTTCAGGATTAAGTTAATTTTCATGGCAAAGAAGGACTATGCAATTCATCTGATCACTCTTCATAACATTCTGGAGTATATGCAAATTGCTATTATTAAAACTTAAGCAGCAACTTTTCCAATTTCCAATATTTATGTAATTCTCAAATCTTTTGGCCACGACTGTATACTTTTTTTGTCATCATAAATTAAACACAAAACTCAGCTTCCCCCCCAAAAAGTCAGTTAAATATGTTTTCTTAAAACTTTAAAAATTGTAAAAAAAATGTTAAACTTTTCGGCACTACTAAGAAGTGTGCGTGTGTGTGTGCGTTTGCGTGTGCGTGTTCGTGTGTGACAGGGCTTGGGCCTGTTATCAGTGCCTGTAGCAATAAAATGTTCATTATTTATTTTTAATTAGAAAAGTATTTTTTATAGATTGTAATTGTTTTCCCCTATTTAAATATATTGATTTGCAAGCATGCATGCAGTAAATTTTTCAAAGAAGAGATGTCTTATTTTGTTTCATGCATCAAAATTCAAGTACTATGTCAAATCAGTTTTGTGAAACTGTCAGAATGAGGGTGAAATAACATTCCAAACTGCAAAATTGTAATGGTCTGGACTTATATGTTACCATTACCATTATATATAAATACAGTGGGTACGGAAAGTATTCAGACCCCTTTAAATTTTTCACTCTTTGTTATATTGCAGCCATTTGGATTTGGGGATCCTCTGACATTCCTCCTTGCAGATCCTCTCCAGTTCTGTCAGGTTGGATGGTAAATGTTGGTGAACAGCCATTTTTAGGTCTCTCCAGAGATGCTCATTTGGGTTTAAGTCAGGGCTCTGGCTGTGCCATTCAAGAACAGTCACAGAGTTGTTATGAAGCCACTACTTTGTTATTTTAGCTGTGTAATTAGGGTCATTGTCTTGTTGGAAGGTAGGCTGAGTCTGAGGTCCTGAGCACTCTGGAGAAGCTTTTCATCCAGAATATGCCTGTATTTGGCCGCATTCATCTTTCCCTTGATTGCAACCGGTCATCCTGTCCCTGCAGCTGAAAAACACCCCCACAGCATGATACTGCCAGCACCATGCTTCACTGTTGGGACACACATACTGCTTAGAATTAAGGCCTATAAGTTCTATCTTGGTCTCATCAGACCAAGGAATCTTATTTCTCACTGAGATCTTCGGGTAGTTCTTTTGACCTCATGATTCTCATTTGCTCTGACATGCATTGTGAGCTGTAAGGTCTTATATAGACAGGTGTGTGGCTTTCCTAATCAAGTCCAATCAGTGTAATCAAACCCAGCTATATATATATATGCATTCATTCATTCATTTCATTTAATCTTTTTAGTCTTCTGGCATGGCAATCAAAATTTGTTGGTGCATATTTTTTCTTCTAGTTCTTCTAGTGCTGTGCAAAAATAAATATCTTAATATTAGTGGAAATAATTTCAGAATATGAGAAGCTTGAACTTCAGGTCTTACTTCGTATGAGGTGTCATTATTCACAGCAAGTCCTCATTTATCACACAAATGCCTTTTGCAGAACTTCATCTCAGTTATGCTTGATTTTAGCCAGTGTTATTTATATCACAAGACATGACTATCCTATATAATCACCATTTCGCAAAAGAAAAACAAAATACAGTGAAAATACAATTGCCCTTTTAAAGACTCACCTCTTCACAGACTTACATGTTTTTCATGTTTTCATTTTAATCCAATATAGCACAGAATGTTTAAGAATGACATTAAATTCTTAAAAATATTCACATTAAATATGAATAAAAGGAAAATATATACATTTGTGTATGTAAATGTGATTTTTATTCACACTAGTACTGACTTATAGATGTTTGTAAGAATTGTCATTAATGTAATAAACAGTAATTAAATGCTAAAATGCATTATCAACATTTAATTTGTCCTTAAACAAAAAAGCTAAATGCAGCATCCACAAAGCTCAAGATAGTATTTATTGATAAAATCCTGGCCCTCTGAGGTTATATTAGAAATGCCATGGAGTGTATTCATTATTAAGAGTTCATTTGAGCCTTGAGAGGTGAACAGCATTTCAGGCAGGATTAAATAAGGACATAAAATCCTGAATCCATACATCTTTTTTCTTCATCTCTGCTCGGTACAATAAAAATAAAATAATTTTAATGAAATCGTTCATAGAGAGCTGACCTCACAACTAATTACCAACCTGACATTGTTCAAATATGTAGCAGCCAGCACAGAGAATAAAGATGATATGAAATGAACATGAAATTGATGACTGAAGGCCTGAAGTATGTGCTAATTAAAAACATATAAAGTGTTCAGCATTCAGAGCTTTCCTTCAGTCATTAGATATTCCTGTTTTTAGCAGCATTCAGCTTCTACTTCAACAACATTCTTCACAAGTCAGACATATGGCCTTTATGCAAATTTATCTATCTGTCTTTCTTTCTTTCTTTCTTTCTTTCTTTCTTTCTTTCTTTCTTTCT
>CAIGQV010009771.1:0-15062 GCA_903798115.1 Danio jaintianensis
TTTGTTCATCTTAACGTTAGTTAATGAAAATATAGCTGTTCATAGTTAGTTTGTGTTAATTCACGGTGCATTAACTAATGTTAACAATGGATTCGTAAATGTTGAAATATGATTCATAAATGCTGTACAAGTATTGTCCACAATTAGTTCATGTTAGTAAATAAATTAATGAAACCTTATTGTAAAGTGTAAACAATAAAATACAAATTAAAAGTGAGGATGAATTCAAAGACAAAGTTAAAACGTAAAAGGTCAAAATTAAACCAATAAAACAGAAGACTGACTCTGAGTAGGTCTTCAGGCAGGTCTCCTCCATCATTGATGCCTCTGTTCATGCATATGAATCTCTCTGCAGACGGTTTGTCCTTCACATTGGGGTTGTGCAGACTTGTGTTCAACATGATAATTGCAAATGAGAGAACATAACATGTATCTGCAAAAAAAAAAAAAAAAAAAAAAAAAAAAAAGTGAGTGAGTGATTTTTTTCTTCAACAACCACCAGCTGCTGATCTGTGAATAGTTTTATGGAGATAAGTGTACTTCACTCGTGTTCCAGTATCGGCATAAAACATCATTATTTTGCAGTACAGACTGTACAACGGACTATTCATTATGCCGTACACCCTGGATTTCTGGTTCAGTTTTATAGAAAACAAGGAAACACAAAAGACTCTTTAATATGTGGTGTGTTTTATTAGACTGCTCAAAGCAGTATTACAACAGAACCATAAGATGTACTTAGTTTGATAAAAGAGCTCTGCTTATTCTCCATTTGATCACGAGTGAAAGAACCGGAAGCAGTGGACTGTGGCATAATAAAAGCTCTGCTCTTTCCATCCCACTTTCATTTCAAGGGCTCATTCACACCAAACACATCTTTGCTTCTAAATATGTGAGACGTAATGCTTCTGAATGGTTTGAAAAAACCGCAGCATAAAGCATGAGGGTATCCGGACCCAGCCCCTGAGTGCCTGTAAACAGAACTTTCAACAATAGCCTGCCTCTGAGCTCTCCTGGTTGATCCACTGCTGTGGAACTGACAGTGATGAGCAGCGCTGCTTGTAAAAGTTGAAGTTCTTTTAACTTGACACACTGTCTAAAAATTGTGACGCTGACATGCGCAGTTCTACAAAATACATGAGCGTAACAGTCACACACGTCCGTCAAGCACGTGTTTACATTGAAAAACAATAGAAAAGTAGCGCATTAGAGAGGAACAACTAATTCTGTGTGAACGGCCCCTTACTCTGCTTCATACAACCATGATAATGGTAACACTTTACAATAAGGTTATATTAGCTCATGCATTTACTAACAAGAAAACATTATGAACAATTCATTTATTACAGTATTTGTTCATGTTATTTAGTGCTCGGTAATGAAAATAAAGTTGTTTATTGTTAGTTCATGTTAACTCACGGTACATTAACTAATGTTAACAAGCATAAATTTGGATTTTAACAATGCATTAGTAAATTATGACTAATAAATGCCATACAAGTATTGTTCATAATTAGTACATGTTAGTAAATACATTAACTAATGAAACGTAACGGTTACTAAAGTAACCCTCGTTCCCCGAGGGGGGGAACGGAAATGCTATGTGGAAACTTCCACTATGGGGATTTCGTCAGAAAGCCAATCATTCTGAAGAGTAATTAAACGGGCCAATGAAATGCCAATGAGTTGGCGGTGTCAGCGTGCACAGCTGGCAGCAATCATAATCAGCTTGTGAATAAGAATGCCCGCTGTGCCACACAACCACACCTTTTCTAGCTGAAGAAGCCGAACTACAGCTGTCAGCTAAGGCGCAATCCCTGTGGCGAAGGAACATAGCATTTCCGTTCCCCCCCTCGGGGAACGAGGGTTACTTTAGTAACCGTTACGTTCCCCAGCGGGAGGGGAACTACAATGCTATGTGGAAACTTCCACTATGGGGAAATCTATGGAAAACGCCACAGTGATTGAACCTTACCACGTCGCTGGTGAGAGGTTTGCCAGGCTCCGGCGTGAGCGCACCATCATCACCAGAGACGCAGCCCACCAACGTGTCCCCTGGCCCTAACTTACCTTACTTACCTGTGAAGCACTTAAAGGCTTATTTATATTTTTTGGGGAGTCGTAAAAAATACACCTAGTTAAGATACTAGGAATTTTAAATTACGACAGTACGTTGGGAAGCGTGCAGTCCCGATAGGGAGGACGCTGCGGAGGCCACCTGCTGCCCAATGGGGAGACCTGGTGGCAGGAAGACATATGGACTAACCCTGAAAAGGGGGAGAACACATATGAAGGATGGTTAGCGGGGAGGGAAGACACGGGCCCGCCTAAGAGGAGGAACTACACCGTGGCTGAATGAAGCATATGGGATCGCCAGCGGGGATCGCGCATAGCAGGCACCTATACCCAGAACGCAGGCTGACCAAGTGGGCATGCCAACTACGTAATGGGCCAGGCACCTGACTCCTCCGCTGAGTCAGATGCTGGGGGCCTCGGAGGAACTCTGCAGGGTTCGCCAAATGGGGAACTCAACTGAACAGAGTGAATAAGCGCACGAATCTCTGTGTTTAGAGAGAAAGGCGCAGCAAGCGTGTTTCAACACCGTACTGAATTTCCTCATTCACTGGCGTATCCAGCACACGTGAGGAAAATCAGCCCACTCAAAGATTATAGAATCTTTACGAATGTATTAGGTGTCGCCCAGCCCGCAGCTCTACAGATGTCTGTTAGAGAGGCGCCGCGTGCTTACGCTCAAGAGAAGGCGATACTCTTAGTCGAGTGCGCTCTCACTCCCGGGGTACGCGGCTCACCCTGGCATAGAAAAGCGAGGGAGATGGCATCCACTATCCAGTGGGCCAACCTCAGAATGGATATGGCACTTCCCGTCTGCCGATCATAACAGAAAAGGAGCTGCTTAGAGTCGTAAGCTCTAATGCGGTCACAAGCGCCGAGCGCGAACAGGACACAGCAAGAAAGGGGCTGGGTCTGCCTCCTCCGTGGGCAGCGCTTGCAGGTTCACTACATAGTCTAAAGAAGCGCTGTAGGAACCTCGGGCACATAGGTGGGCCGGGGTCTCAGGAAAACGTGAGAGTGGACCGGCCCGAATTGCTGGCACACTTCGCTGACCGAAAATGCCTCCAGATACCCGACCCTCTTGACCGATGCCAACGCGACCAGCAGAGCTGTCTACCTGGACAGAAAACTTAAAGATACTGAGTCGAGTGGATCGAGCAGACCTCTCCTAAGAGAGATCTCCAAGTGGGTATGAGAGGGGGACAGGATTGATTTAATTAACCAGCGTCTCGCCCCTCTGGGAACTGGATGATGAGGCGATGCTTTCCCAGCGCGCCGCCATCCCCGCGTCCTCAGAGCGGGGATGATTGTAACGCCAACCCCTCAGTGCGAAGGGGACAGCCTTAGCTCAGCCAGCTGAAGGAGGAAAGCATCACACTGATCTGGCATGTCCGGGGTCTTTCTCGGAGAGAAGTACACCACACAGCGAATAGACTCCACTTCAGGGCGTAGGCATGCCTCGTAGAGGGTGCTCTAACCTTGAGTGATGGTGTTAACCACCGAACCGGTAAGTCACCTAAGTCCTCCACGCTCCATCTATGGACCTTACACGTGATTCCAGAGATCTGGGCGCGGGTGCCAGATGGTGCCTGTTCCAAAGAAGAAGGAGCTTCTTCAAAGGGATATGCCAGGGAGGGGCCGTCACGAGGAGAGAGCTGAAAACAGATCAGATTGAGCCAGAGGCGCAATAACAGACCTGGTCCTCGTCCTCCCTGACGTAACACAGTATCTGCGAGAAGGCTCACTGGAGAGAAATGCGTATTTACGCACGCCCAGGGGCCAGCTGTGTTAGCCAGCGCGCAGAGCGCACCTATAACAGCTGGACAGCCGGGGGTGGAGTCTCAGTTTTCCCGGGCGTGAACTGCCGTGAGAGCGCATCGGCTGCACAGTTGAGTTCGCCGGGGGAAAAAAATGGCACGCAGCGATTCCGCCGCGAATGACTCCGGAGGAGCAGACGGCGAGCGAGCTGAGACATGCGGCGAGAGCGGATACCCCCTGTGCGGTTGATATACGCCATCGTCGCCGTGCTGTCCGTCCTGACCAGCACGTGTTTCCCCTCTAGCACCAGTAAAAACAGTGCAGCGTGAGATACACTGCCAACAGCTCCAGGCAATTAATATGCCAATGCAACCAGGTTCCTTCCACGGACCCCCAGCTGCATGCCCGCAACACACGGCCCCCCAGCGCGTACTGGAAGCATCCGTCGAAACGACGACATGCCTGGACACTTGTTCTAGAGGCACACAGGCCTGTAGAAACCCAGGGTCTGTCCAGAGGCTGAGGGCACGGCGACACAGCGGAGTGACAGTCACCCGGTGCGTGCCCGCGTGCCATGCGCGTCTAGGGACCTGATCGGGAAGCCAATGCTGAAGCGGTCTCATATGGAACAGCCCGAGCGGCGTGAAGCGGCCACGGATGCCATATGCCCCAGGAGCCTCTGAAATGATATCAGTGGGACCACAGTTTTCCTGTCGAACTCTCTCAGACAGGTCAGCATCAGCCCAGCGCGCTCTCGAGGGAGGCGCGCCGTCATGGTGATCAAGTCCAGCTCCAACCCGAGAAAAAAGATGCTCTGCACGGGGGCGAGCCTACTCCTTTCTCGGTTGACCCGAAACCCCAACAGGTCGAGGTGCCGGAGCACCCAGTCCCTGTACATAATCAATTGATCCCGCGAGTGAGCTAAAAAGCCATTCATCGAGATAATGGAGTATGCAGATGCCCGCGAGCCGAAGGGGCATTAGGGCATCCTCCGCGAGCTTCGTGAAAACCCGCGGAGACAGGGAGAGCCAGAAAGGGAGGACTTTGTACTATCATGCTCGACCCTCGCACGCAAACCGCAGCCGGTGGCGTGGGAAAATGTAGAATGAATGTACGTGTCCTTCAGGTCTATCGCTGCAGACCAATCCTGAGGACGGACGCACCGGGGGATGTGCTTCTGCATGAGCATTCTGAGCGGCTGCTTGTAAGGCAGCGGGTCAAAATGCGCAGAACTAGGATTGGTCATAACCCACTGCTCTTTTAGGGTACGATGAAGTACAGACTAAAAAGCCCATACCTCATCTCGGCTGGAGGGACCGGCTTGATTGCATCCTTCGCCAGGAGGACAGCAATCTCCTCGCACAAGAGAGGGGCGGACACAGGGCTGACACCTGGTGTAATACACGCCCGTGAACTTGGGGGACCGTTTAGCGAACTGAATCGCATAGCCGAGTCTGATTGTCCGAATGAGCCATCGCGACGGGCTGGGCAGCGCTAACCAGGCTGGCAGAGCCCACGCGAGTGACATCATCGGTGCAATCACTGACGCACCAGCGGTGGGGCAGCACGGGATGGGAGAGCTCACCCCGGGAGGCATGCGTCCCAAGGAAGAGCGGAAGTTTAAGAGGTTTAATCTTAACTTCGTCCCAAGAGCCCGCAGGGCGGCTAGGAGTGCGAGAGAAAGGAGCCCGTCCTCTGGCACTCACAGAGCCTGTGGCGAAGAGCACCGATCCTGCGAGCTGGAAGGCATAGCGTCCCATACTGGCAGTGTTCGGGCTATCACACCCAGAGAGAGGAAAAAATTGCTCTTAAAAAATTTAGTAGCCATACGGCCTTTTTGTTAATGATATGGGTGTCCCTGGCCCTCCGCCAGGGAAAGAGCAAACATCCTTTTCTCCGAGTGGCCCGTCTCAGGGACGCTTCGCGGTCCGTACTGGACTTAGCGGCGCCCTGAGGCGGGGGGCGGTGATCGTCTGTGAGGTGCTCAACGCTGCCGCTTAACCAGTTGAACGGACAGGGCGGCGGAGCAGATTTTGGAGCCACAGACGAGCGCCCTCGGCGAGAAGCAGCCAAAGTGGACGAATCGACGGGGAGAGCGGTTTTTGAGCCCGCCGATCGCACTTGACTACTCTTTCACCGAAGTGAATTCCTGGGTGAACTCACCCCGGTGTCGCCGAACAGGCCAGCCTGGGATATGGGTGTGTTAAGAAAGCGAACTTTGTCAACGACACGCATATCTGCCAGGTTTAGCCAGAGGTGGCGTTCCTGGACAACTAGTGTGGTCATCGTCCTTCCCAGGGCACTCGCAGCCGACCTGGTGTTTTTAGAGCAAAGTCGGTTGCAGTGCGTAGTGCATGAAGCCTGGGTCGGAACCTTCCTCGTGCCGCTGCGCCAGCGCTTGGACTAGCCGTAGCAAGCAAAACGGAAGCAGCCTGGCCCGCAGCAGTGTAGGCTCTGGCCCTGAGGGACGCAGACAACCTACACGCTTTGGACGGGAGCCGAGGCTAACCACGCCAGGAAGGGGCACCACGCGGGCAAGATTGACCGCGCTAGCACACTCGACCTGGGGTTTTGCCTCGTACCCCCTGGCTGCTCCGTCATCGAGGAAGGTGAGGGCGGAGCGCACGCAGACCGGGCAGAAAAAAGGTGCCCTCAGCGCTGCGTGAACTTACTGTGCACCTCCGGGAAGAAGGGGACGAGAGGCTTAGAGGGTTTCCCCTTCTTATCCTCCACGTAACACCCGTCTAATCGGTCCGGCGACGAAGCTGGGGGACAAGCCATCTCCAGCCTCGTCGCCGAAGCAGCCCGGGTTAGCACGGCCATCATATCAGATGCCATATCCGGAGCCTCGCTTACCACCCCTGAGGGAGGAAGCGGGTCCGAATTGTCATCGGAAAATGACAGCCCACCCTCCGATGCAGCGATGGACATCTGGTCCTCGGTGTCATCGAGTGAGAGGGCGACCCTCCCGAAGGATGGTGCGCTTCTCTCACTCGAAGCTTGGATGGAGCGCGCTGAGGAATGGGAGGTCCGCAAGCCCGAGGGCGGCGGATTGACCCCCACTATGACCCTCAGATCTGCCCGAGTGCCAACCGCTATTTGCGGGGGACAACAGGGGTGGTTCGCCCTTTTGCAAGAGCGAACCGCGATCTTAGCTGCGCAACAGACATGCCATCGCAGTGATGGCATGCGCTGCCCGCGAGCACCGCATTAACATGCTGGTCCCCCAGACATGCAATACAGTGCTCGTGCCCATCATCCGTGGACAGGAAACCACCGCATCCAGAAACGCACGGTCGGAGCGACGTCTTTAAAAAGACGCGCTGCCCGACCGTGTTGCTCTTTTAGGAAATTTGCTTAAATTTATACGCACCGCTCTTGAAGTACCGGTCCAGCGAAACGCCCAGGGACAGGAGAAACCCAGCTCGACCACCGCTGCTCGCGTTGTTGCTCGCGCTGGAACCGGGAGAAATCAGCCTCTCAGAAGACGGCAGCTTTCTCTCACTCTCTCTCGAACAAAGTCGGAGGATGACAGCAAAACGTCTCTTTCAGACTGCACATGAGGCTTCTGAAGCGAAAAAGGTGTGGTTGTGTGGCACAGCGGGCATTCTTATTCACAAGCTGATTATGATTGCTGCCAGCTGTGCACGCTGACACCGCCAACTCATTGGCATTTCATTGGCCCGTTTAATTACTCTTCAGAATGATTGGCTTTCTGACGAAATCCCCATAGTGGAAGTTTCCACATAGCATTGTAGTTCCCCTCCCGCTGGGGAACCTTATTGTAAAGCGTGACCATGTTAATAAGTGTAGCTCATCAATGAACATGATTTCTGCAGGAGTCCTGTAGGATTTAATGAAGACAACAACCCCATGATTCAACAATTTGTCACGACATCAAAATACGCCTTTGTTTGTTGTGAATACGCGCCATCTAGTGGCAAAAATGTCATACAGTGTAGTTAACAGATGTCCAAATACATGACTTCAAAGTAAAATAAAGCAATACAACTGTTTTTCTGGTACAACCGTCTAAGAAACAAACAGCACTCAAAAAGTGCTTAAGCCAATGTTGCTGAATTTCTAATCCTCTCACAGCTCTCAAAAAGTTACTGAATACATTCATTACACCCACAACACCTCTCAAATTTATATTCAGAATATGAATTGATGACAGACTCGATTGTTGCTAGACTTTCTTAGCAACCAAGGGTAATATTGATGTCCAGCAGTGAATCGTCTGTTAATGTAATGCAGAAGTGGCCGTGACAGGCCGTGTAGAGCCACTTCACAGAGAAACGTGGGCGATGTGGAAGAGTTTTACATCAGAGCCGCTCTTTACACGCATATGAGCTTGGCTGAGAGCATGAGATATTTATGAAAAGAGACCAAGACACGTATAAGAGGATGTGGGTGCAGGGAAATTGCAGAGGGACTAGGTCTCTGGGGTAAACAGCAGCTATGGGTTGACAAACAGAGTAATTTTCTGCACTTTGGGGAAAAAAGTCTATATATATATATAGCTGAAATCAAAATTATTAGCAGATTTATTATTAGTATCATTTCACAATTAAAAAAACATTTAATTTTTTCTATTTTATTATGAATATTTAATTATTTAAATGTATATACATTTAAACAATGCCTTTTGAGTTATTTAAAAATCCCTAATTGTGGTTTGGTATTAAAATCATGAAATAATTCTTTCTGTTGTTGCTGCTATTATTACTATTATCAAATATTCACATTAATATTTAATAATTTAACAATTATTAATACATATTGTTTATATTATAAAAATAATCCAGTAATGGGCTGAGGTAATAAAGCAGAAACATGTAGTATTCATATTGGTTTTTGCCTTGGTCTTGAAAAGCATCAAATAATAATAGTTACTTTTTAAATAATTTTCATCATCATTATAAAATATTTGATTATTGTTTATTATTAGTGTTGTCATATATAAAGAAAATGCATTCAGAGTGCATTCAACATATAAATTTTTGTTTTTAGGACAAAATTTTACAGCCGTTTTCAATATTGCTGCAATCCTGCTGAAAAGCAGTCAGATTATCATACAAACATACAAACCTGTGGACTGAAAGACACCAGGGTTGCACTGACAGTAACGCTGAGCAAAAGCCTCCATCATTCGATCGATCTTCTGAGCTTCACCCGGTAACCTGAAACTCCACAAGAACTGCCTGCATGCAGCATGGGGAGAGATTCATTAATGAGAAATCAATTAAATGAGACAATAATGACTTTATGAGACCATCAAAGGAGATTATAAACAGTGGATCTGCATGTGCTCACCTGAGAGCCTGAACCAGGTTGAGGTCTGTAAACTCGTGAAGCTCAACGAAGGCATGAAGAACCTGAATATTGAACTCATCCCTGAAAAACAAAATCAAACCAAAGAAATAAAAGCAGTTATAATACAATTAAGAAGTAGAAAAACAACAACAAAAAAACAAACAGTATTTCTATCAGGAAACACCACCAAAACATAAACGCTGGTGATCCATCTCTCAGATGTCTCCAGTGGGCATTAAATTCCACAGGGGGATTACGGTTGGGATTACCGGCCGTGTGTAACTAGCCCTTTCTTCAATAAGGAAATGGGGCATGTCGATAATATCAATGAGCTGAGAATGCATTAACCTACTTTGGTGGTCCCGTCCATTAAGAGCTACACTCTTACACTCCTTCATCCAGCTCCACGCCTCTGCCTCAATCCCGGGATTCACTATTGATTTCCAGCAGGTGACACGGAAATTAATGCTCCTGTATGTGTCTAGCTGTGCATTTGGAGAGTTAATGTTGACCGATTGAAGGATATTAGAATGAAAAACAAAATCATTTCAGCGTTTTATGCTCAATGGCCAAACAATGTGGTCACAGTTTATTTTAAGGTACAATTTATTTTGTTGTTGTTATTATTATTATTATTATTATTATTATTATTATTAAGAAACCATTACACTGAAAAAAATGATTAATTCGATTAACAATTTTTTTTTTATTATATGGGCTGAATTTAAACAAACAAATTAAATTTAGTAATGTTTAACTTAATTTGTTTGTTTAAATTCAGCCCATAGGCGACACAGTGGCTCAGTGGGTAGCACTGTCGCCTCACAGCAAGAAGGTCGCTGGTTCGAGCCCTGGCTGGGTCAGTTGGCATTTCTGTGTGGAGTTTGCATGTTCTCCCCGTGTTGGCATGGGTTTCTTCCGGGTGCTCCGGTTTCCCCCACAGTCCAAAGACATGCGCTATAGGTGAATTGAATAAGCTAAATTGGTCGTAGTGTATGTGTGTGAATGCAAGAGTGTATGGGAGGTGTTTCCCAGCGCTGGGTTGCGGCTGGAAGGGCATCCGCTGCATAAAACATATGCTGGATAAGTTGGCGGTTCATTCCACTGTGGCGACCCATGATTAATAAAGGGACTAAGCCGAAAAGAAAATGAATTAATGAATGAAATTCAGCCCATAAAAATTGTTCGCAACTAGTTACCTTAAAAAAAAAAATTGTAAATCCAATGAATCATTTTTTTTTTCAGTGTAACGTTTGCCTGAATAAACTCATAATTTGCTGCTTATTAATAGGTTTGAAGAAAGTAATTGGCTTTATGTAAAATGATGCAGAATAAGATCATGCAGAATATGTATATTATAAGTACAATCAAACAGGCAATATCTTCATGATAGGCAGATAATTTGCGGCTGGAAAGGCATCCGCTGCATAAAACATATGCCAGAGTAATTGGCGGTTCATTTCACTGTGGCGACCCGCCATTCAGATCTTTCACTAGCCAAAACAAAAATATCCAAAAGAAATCTTTATATTTGATAATTAAAGCGATATCTGTCTATTAATTATTAATAATCACCTGATGTGTCATATGTTATGTGGGTGATTCTAAAATTGCAGCTACATTTTGCGTCTCCAAGATAAACCTTTTATTATTTTTCAAAAACAAAAAACTTTTAGTGAAATCATTGTGAATAATGACACAAAGCACATAAAGTTGTATTTAAACTAATGTTTGTATGTGTATTTAGGGACATTGTGTCTAACATGGAATCTAATTTTCATATTTTTTTGTGTGTGTATTCACTCTACTTAGTTATGTAAAACATTTGCATGAAACATCTATTTTCTCCATTTCTAGTCATTTTTAGGCTTAAAAAATATTTTGTGACTGTCCTTGCTGTCTAGTAAACTCGGTTACATTGATTATAATAAAAAGACATAACAATCTTTAAAGCACTGATAGAAAAACCTTGTGACTTGTTCCAAGTGATATCACTTCCTCTGGTGGGAAACTCCAAAAGGCATCATTATTCTTCTCTAATTAATTTGTACAAATGGTTTAGGATCAACCAATGGTAAATTAATGATGTCAACTTTGTTATTGCGATAATTCAGGGAATTTCTGATTCAGTTTTTAAAAACAATGACATGATTCTGTTTTAGACATGCCATGTGCTATCTGCTTTGAGGTTAGGACCTTGTGATAAAGCACAAAATGCTGGAAAATGTCATCTCTGTTAACGTCAACTCTGTTATGGCTAAAAAGGTTTAAATACGTTAAACAACAATTAGTAACAGAATCAAATGTTCGCTATTGTATTTAAGTATTCTGCCCGATTTTTAAATGAATAAATGAATTTAGTTGCCTGTAAATGCTTGAATGCTTCAATTGAACCCACAATTCTGGACTGAGTCAAATAAGAGCTGTTTGAATGTCTGTATATTTTAATCTCCTCATTTGACTAATAAAAAAGCTGCAAGTTTTTATATTTTTCTAGATTTTGGAGTGTGGACCAATCTTTTCAACATTTGTAGAAATATAGGTCTCAACACCTGATGTTGAGAAAGGAAGAGTGCTGTGATTTGCATTGATTAAAAACAAACAAACAAAAACTATCATAAATAATCAGATCAGTCACATCTTGGATATAAATCTATATTACTAAATCTGTCTCAGAATAACTAAATTACTTTCAGATTTGTAACAGTCAACCGCTGTTTTTAGACAAAACCTTTGAGCTAGAGTTAGAAAATAGTAACAGGGAGGGGAACTATGAATATAAGAATGATCAAGCGAGTGTGAATGACTTGACTCTGTGTGGCAGCAGCATCTCTTCTAATAACAAAACTGTAAGTTTCACTTAAACTGTAAAGAGTAGTGACGTTTCTACTTTCCTACTAAGAAATATTGTGTATTTATCAATAGCAAAACTATCGATTAAGGTGCGGAGAATCACAGAGCAGCAGGAAAAGAACATGTGCTTTCCATGGAAAATAAAACTCAATTTTGTGGGCCAAACGATAAAATAGTTTGCCCTTTTTATAATGTTGTTTGATGCATTTATTTGCTTGGTCAGCTTCTTTGTGGGAACTTTGAAAGTGCAAAAATCACTCGGAGTAGTGATATGGAACTGTAATCAGTCTGAAACTACTTTAGCACTGTGTTCATCTGAAAATAACTGCACTCGTCAGAACATTCATCAACCAATCAGAATCATTAATTCAAGACCCCCATAGTTTAATACGTCAATTACAATCTTTCATTTTTTCTCTCTCTCAATAATGCAGTTTTGACTTGCTGCCACTAACAGTAAATACTTGCAGAATGTTGCATTTTTGGTTAAGCTGTTCCTTTAGTTTTAGTGCAATCATGCACATCTATAATTACACTGATGGAGGAAAATTAATCCTGTATACCTTTCCTTCCTGCTCTGACAGCTCCCTGATGGCCTGGCACTGACATTGAGTTTCAGTCCATCAATAAAGTGTAAGCTGACCCTTAATGTGAAACACAGCACTTTCATATGGGCACAGGCCATCGTGATGAACTAGATAATGGCCTTTGACAGACTGTAGTGTATCAGCGTGGAACGGCTTATGATCACTGATGTCATCCTCCCTCGAGCTCTGATTCTGGAAATAGCAGATTTAGCTCTTTTAAAAAGACAAGGTCTGTCTAACTTACACTAACATGGTAATGTTTGATAGAAAGCAAGATCACTGACTTATTGCTTTTCTTTTTTCTGTACAAAGATGTATTTTCTGAATGTTTTAGTTTATAGTAAAATAATTATTATTGTGTGATATTACAAATACAGGTCCTTCTAAAAATATTAGCATATATTGATAAAGTTCATTATTTTCTGTAATGTACTGATAAACATTACACTTTCATATATTTTAGATTCATTACACACAACTGAAGTAGTTCAAGCCTTTTATTGTTTTAATATTGATGATTTTGGCATACAGCTCATGAAAACCCAAAATCTCAAAAAAGTAGCATATTTCATCCGACCAATAAAAGAAATTGGCAATCAGCCTGTGGCACTGCTGAGGTGTTATGGAGGCCCAGGATGCTTCGATAGCGGCCTTAAGCTCATCCAGAGTGTTGGGTCTTGCGTCTCTCAACTTTCTCTTCACAATATCCCACAGATTCTCTATGGGGTTCAGGTCAAGAGAGTTGGCAGGCCAATTGAGCACAGTAATACCATGGTCAGTAAACCATTTACCAGTGGTTTTGGCACTGTGAGCAGGTGCCAGGTCGTGCTGAAAAATGAAATCTTCATTTCCATAAAGCTTTTCAGCAGATGGAAGCATGAAGTGCTCCAAAATCTCCTGATAGCTAGCTGCATTGACCCTGCCCTTGATAAAACACAGTGGACCAACACCAGCAGCTGACATGGCACCCCAGACCATTACTGACTGTGGGTACTTGACACTGGACTTCAGGCATTTTGGCATTTCCCTCTCCCCAGTCTTCCTCCAGACTCTGGCACCTTGATTTCCGAATGACATGCAAAATTTGCTTTCATCCGAAAAAAGTACTTTGGACCACTGAGCAACAGTCCCAGTGCTGCTTCTCTGTAGCCCAGGTCAGGCGCTTCTGCCGCTGTTTCTGGTTCAAAAGTGGCTTGACCTGGGGAATGCGGCACCTGTAGCCCATTTCCTGCACACACCTGTACACGGTGGCTCTGGATGTTTCTACTTCAGACTCAGTCCACTGCTTCCGCAGGTCCCCCAAGGTCTGGAATCGGTCCTTCTCCACAATCTTCCTCAGGGTCCGGTCACCTCTTCTTGTTGTGCAGCGTTTTCTGCCACACTTTTTCCTTCCCACAGACTTCCCACTGAGGTGCCTTGATACAGCACTCTGGGAACAGCCTATTCGTTCAGAAATTTCTTTCTGTGTCTTACCCTCTTGCTTAAGGGTGTCAACGATGGCCTTCTGGTCAGCAGTCAGGTCTGCAGTCTTAACCATGATTGCGGTTTTGAGTAAGGAACCAGGCTGGGACTTTTTAAAAGCCTCAGGAATCTTTTGCAGGTGTTTAGAGTTAATTAGTTGATTCAAATGATTAGGTTAATAGCTCGTTTAGAGAACCTTTTTATGATATGCTAATTTTTTGAGATTGAGATTTTTTGAGGTTTTCATGAGCTGTATGCCAAAATCATCAATATTAAAACAATAAAAGGCTTGAACTACTTCAGTTGTGTGTAATGAATCTAAAATATATGAAAGTCTAATGTTTATCAGTACATTACAGAAAATAATGAACTTTATCACAATATGCTAATTTTTTGAGAAGGACCTGTATATGTGTGTGTGTGTGTGTATGTATGTATATATATGTATATGTGTCTTTTTTTGTTTTATTAAATGAAAATGAGAAATATATTTTTAAGTTTTATGGGTATCTTTGATTTGCAAGCACTTGATTCAGTTGAAATTTCAAGCTTGATTAAGTTGGGTGTATTATAGGACAATGTTTGTTTACATGAAAGTGAGCAGTAGGAATTTATAGTAACTTGCCGTATGTTTTGTAATGGTGATTTCTTTTGTAATATTATTTAGTATTTTAGTATTCATTACATTTTAAACTGGCTTTTATTTATACTTAATTTAATTTCAGCTATATGCCAGTTATTGATAATGGTTAATAATAGTAAATAATAGTTAATGATTCTAATAGTTTATAATAATAATAATAATTATTATTATTATAATTATAATTTAAATGTATTGGTCTACACTTTTCATAAGAGCTATGTATTTGTGAATTAGACTGGAAGTTTATTTTTTTATTTATTTTTATTTGTGTGCAGCCATCAGTAAAACCCAGTATGAAGTTTCTTTTCTATACCGTCATTTAACAGTACAGTGCTTCTATTGCAGGTCTTCATAAAACCTTTTTTTTTTTT
>CAIGQV010009785.1:0-10302 GCA_903798115.1 Danio jaintianensis
TTCATGTTAGTAAATGCATTAACGAACACAACCTCAGTGCAAAGTGTAACCAAATTATTAGTTTGTTAAAATCAAGATATAGATTTAAAAATCGCTACAAATATGCTTTGCTATGAAACATTTTTGGCATAAATATATGTACTTTATGTTGCATACAGAAGACCCGACTAAAAATAGAGATGTGAAATAAAGTCCGTATGTGAAGATCTGCATTCATCTTTCTTTTTGTCTAGCAGGTTTCCTAATAATCACACAACCTTGAACGCTGCATTACTGTTGTGCAAACCCTCAGAATCCACCTTAAACTGCAATAAAGTCCCCTACGGCTAGAATTATGGATGTTTCCAATATATGCTTGACTATTTTTTGCTCTTGCAGCTACAGGAACGTAATGAGAGGGTGAAAGATGTATTCCAGCATCCTCAGCCATCATCTCCTTGTTTATTATCTGTAATTCAGCAGCAGGAGCTCGTCTCACATCAAATCTGCTGGCAGAGACCAAAAAAAAAAAACTCATCTGCTCATCATAATGAGGAAGGAAAGGGAGGCCAAAAATGTATAGGATGGTATGAGTAATTATTTTTATTTTTATTTATATAAGGCTTGTATATATAGCCTGTATATAAAGCTTGTATCTATTTATTTATAGGCTTGTATATATATCAACTTTTTATTTATGCAATATATAACACTCATATGTAGACAGTATAAATCACTATATATTTGAAAAATGTGTTTTTGGATAATGCAGTTATTAATTAAATACTTTAAAATTGTTATATAATTATTACATACTTTATAAAATTTATAGGATGTATGTATATATATATATATATATATATATACACTCACCGGCCACTTTATTAGGTACACCTGTCCAACTGCTCGTTAATGCAAATTTCTAATCAGCCAATCACAGGGCAGCAACTCAATGCATTTAGGCATGTAGACATGATCAAGACGATCTGCTGCAGTTCAAACCGAGCATCAGAATAGGGAAGAAAGGTGATTTAAGTGACTTTGAACGTGGCACGGTTGTTGTTGCCAGACGGGCTGGTCTGAGTATTTCAGAAACTGCTGATCTACTGGGATTTTCACGCACAACCATCTCTAGGGTTTACGGAGAATGGTCCGAACAAGAGAAAATATCCAGTGAGCGGCAGTTCTGTGGGCGCAAATGCCTTGTTGATGCCAGAGGTCAGAGGAGAATGGCCAGACTGGTTCCAGCTGATAGAAAGGCAACAGTAACTCAAATAACCACTCGTTACAACCGAGGTCTGCAGAAGAGCATCTCTGAACGCACAACACGTCCAACCTTGAGGCGGATGGGCTACAGCAGCAGAAGACCACACCGGGTTCCAGTCCTGTCAGCTAAGAACAGGAAACTGAGGCTACAATTCACACAGGCTCACCAAAATTGGACAATAGAAGATTGGAAAAACATTGCCTGGTCTGATGAGTCTCGATTTCTGCTGCGACATTCGGAGGGTAGGGTCAGAATTTGGCATTATGAAATAATGGATCCATCCTGCCTTGTATTATCGGTTCAGGCTGGTGGTGGTGGTGTAATGGTGTGGGGGATATTTTCTTGGCACACTTTGGGCCCATTAGTACCAATTGAGCATCGTGTCAACGCCACAGCCTACCTGAGTATTGTTGCTGACCATGTCCATCCCTTTATGACCACAGTGTACCCATCTTCTGATGGCTACTTCCAGCAGGATAACGCGCCATGTCATAAAGCGTGAATCATCTCAGACTGGTTTCTTGAACATGACAATGAGTTCACTGTACTCAAATGGCCTCCACAGTCACCAGATCTCAACCCAGTGGAGCACCTTTGGGATGTGGTGGAACGGGAGATTGGCATCATGGATGTGCAGCCGACAAATCTGCAGCAACTGCGTGATGCTATCATGTCAATATGGAGCAAAATCTCTGAGGAATATTTCCAGTACTTTGTTGAATCTATGCCATGAATGATTAAGGCAGTTCTGAAGTATAAATGCAGTATAAATCACTATATTTTTGAAAAATAGTTTTTTTTATTTTATAATGCAGTTATTAAATACTTTATCACTTTAATATAATTATTAAATAATTTATGAGTATGAGTAATTACTATTTTATCTTTTTTTATACGTATATATATATATTTATCGACTTTTTATTTATACAAAGTAGACAGTATAAAAACTATATTTTTTAAAAAGGTCAGTTTTTGTAAAGTGCTATTATTAAATACTTTATAATTGTATTTAATTATTAAATACTTTATAAAATTGCTAGAATAGTATGAGTAATTATTATTTTTATCTTTTTTTATTTATACAATACATAACATAATATTCATACATTAAGTAGACAGTATAAATCACTACTTTATTTTTTTACAGTCAGTTTTGGGATACTAATATATAATATACTAATATACTAATATACTTAATAGCCCCTTTCACACATGCAGAAAGGGATCATGTGTGAACAGGCCTTTTTTGAAAATACCGGTAAATTCGTCTGGGCAATTTTCCGGAAAGAGAAGTTGTAACATTACCGGTTATTTGCCTTAATGCTGCTCTGTGTGAACGCAGAAGGAAAATTGCTGGAACGAGCAAGAGACGTCTACTCCAGCCAATCAGAACATTCAGACGCATTCACATCCGCACTGTTTATAAAAATAAAAGCCTTTGAATATTTTTCCAGACACATTTAGCTGCTAGATGGTAGTCAGCTAACGTTTCTATGTTCCTTCTTAATGCCAACTGTGGAATTCGTTTTTGATAAAATGCTTATGATAAACCGCTGTTTGTTTACCTTCAAGCTCTGCTTCAGTTGCTTGACATGTGTGCACGTGAAGCAGCCGGTGAGTGCCAGCACACACGCATATTATGTACCATCAACCATCAACAAAAGCCCGACCCCTATGTTTACAAATACAAGCGCAGCCATTTAGAGGTCATTTCTGGTTAGTGATATCAGAAGTTACCGGTATTTTGAAACAGATGTGTGAACGGTCTTTTCTGGAACAATTCCGTAACGTTCTTGCCTGTGTGAACAGCTCTTTTTTAAATTTACCGGTAAAGTCGTTCCGGTAATTTTCCGGATATTTACCGGTATCACTGCGTGAAAGGGGATAAGAATTGTGTACAGTTTTAGAATAAAGTCGGAATTTCAAGGACATGAGCTAAAAGATTAGATGGTTTGCACCAATTGAAAAAATGTGACAAAGCAAAAACAGTCACACTAAAAATACTCAAAACAACACTAAAACTAATATTATAAACGGATTATTTAGACTCTAATTTCTGATTCGATAAACCAAGTTCAAAGTCATTCGAATGGGTGATGCAAGTTCTATTTTTATAGTTACATAAAAGTTCCACTGTTACTTATCAACAGTAAACAACAATCCCTCCTTCTCAGTAAACAACACAACAAACGTGTTTCCTCCATCAGAGAGATGAAGTGACATTTTTAAAAGGACATTTTTAAGACCTGCATTACTTGTCAAGGATGATGGACCTGCAAAAGGCTTGTAAATGGCTTTAAAATGCAGGAGTGAACACTGAAGAACGCTTCCGTCTGATGCTAATGGTTCATGCCCCATGACTCTATACGTGGATGTGTTTCAGATGGAGAAGAACAATCATTTTATCAGACATCAAGCTGCGAGAAAGAGGAAAGCTCTGTTCCACAACCTAGTGAACTGCCTACCTATACGCCCTCATCAGTGCGCACCAGATGAAGGAATCTGCCTTCTAAGATTTCATGCATCCTTCAAGAAAAAATCCTTCCAAAAATAGACTATCTGAATGAAACGTACAAAAGTGATCTTATACACAAAGAAAGATATGCGGGAAAAGTTTCAAGTAACTCAAAATATAGATACAATTTATAACTATCTTCATTCAGCGTAGCAGATATTTTTTTACAAATAAAACAGCATTATGTTCTCCCCGTGTTCGCGTGGGTTTCCTCCGGGTGCTCCGGTTTCCCCCACAGGTCCAAAGACATGCGCTATAGGTGAATTGGGTTGGCTAAATTGTCCGTAGTGTATGTGTGTGAATGAGTGTGTATGGATGTTTCCCAGTGATGGGTTGCAGCTGGAAGGGCATCCGCTGCGTGAAACATATGCTGGATAAGTTGGCGGTTCATTCCGCTGTGGCGACCCCAGATTAATAAAGGGACTAAGCCGAAAAGAAAATGAATGAATGAATGAAAACAGCATTATAATATTATTATATTATATTCATTCATTCATTCTCTTTTCGGCTTAGTCCCTTTATTAATCTGGGGTCGCCACAGCGGAATGAACCGCCAACTTATCCAGCATGTTTTACGCAGCGGATGCCCTTCCAGCCACAACACATCACTGGGAAACACTCATACACTCCAATTCACACACATACACTACAGACAATTTAGCTTACCCATATTTCCCCTATATGTGTTTGGACTGTGGGGGAAACCGGAGCACCCGGAGAAAACCCACACCAACACGGGGAGAACATGCAAACTCCACACAGAAACGCCAACTGAATTTTTTTTTGTTTTTAATTAATTTTATTTATTTATTATTATTTTTCCATTTTATTATTATTATTATTATTATTTTTTTTTTTTTTCTCTCTGATCGTTTTAAGATTTACCTGTCCAGGGGGCTGCAGGTGGAAAATAGCAACCTTGCTAAAACCTGGCACAACGCATCTTACCTTTTCGAGGTTAATGTAATTTAGTGCATGTCTCTGTTAAATAAAAAAAATTCAAATATTCAAAAGAATTGGTTTCTATTGCAAACTATTTAAGACTTCTTGCTGACAAATGGTAAAGTACACTGTAAGATTTGTGTTGCTGCCTTAAATCTTTAAGTTGCATCAATTTAACTTTAACCATTTCAAATTACATCAATTACATTGATATAAAACATCAAGTTAAAATTTGTGGAACTTCAAAAAACTAATCTGAAACGTGATCGACTTCCTGATTGATTTCTCTATCTGCATACCTCTGATTATTAATAGCAACCTGTACACATATTCATCTATTGTACATCTCTGTTCATATTTAATACAACCTGCATATAATGTTTACAGTACATCCATCTGTAAATATCACCATAGTTTTTCTATAATTGCACTTATACCTATATCCTGCACTTGCTGCTATTGCCCTCCTGGTTAGATCTAAACTGCATTTCGTTGCCTTGTACATGTGCATGTGTAATGACAATAAAGTTTAATCTAATCTAAAATAAGTTAAAGTACCGGTTATAATCACAAGCAGTGAAACATTAAAATGAAAGATAGTTAATATGGGTGTGAAAGGTAAGATTAGGCGTCACAGTGGCGCAGTGGGTAGCACGATCGCCTCACATCAAGAAGGTCGCTGGTTCGAGCCTCGGCTGGGTTAGTTGGCATTTCTGTGTGGAGTTTGCATGTTCTCCCCGTGTTGGAGTGGGTTTCCTCCGGGTGCTCCGGTTTCCCCCACAGTCCAAACACATGTGCTATATGTGAATTGGGTAAGCTAAATTGTCTGTAGTGTATGTGTGTGAATGAGTGTGTATGGATGTTTCCCAGTGATGGGTTGCAGCTGGAAGGGCATCCGCTGCGTAAAACACATGCTGGATAAGTTGGCGGTTCATTACGCTGTGGCGACCCCAGATTAATAAAGGGACTAAGCCGAAAAGAAAATGAATGAATGAAGGTAAGATTAGTGTTGTGAATTTTGTTGTTTGCTGTGATTTTATATTGTATAACTGCATTTTGAAACAAATCATTGAAGAAAAATATCTCAAGGGTATCAATAAACAGTTCTTTCAAATCATACTGCATCAATTTTTTACAGTGTATTTTACAATTATAAAATGTCACATTTAATTGTCAATATCACAATAAGTGAGTATTTTGGGGCCAAAATGTGATCGTTAAATAGAGTATGTTAATATATCCTCAAATGATTCTTGTTATGATGCCTGATGAGATTATTTGCTATATAAACAATACAATGAATGACATTATAATAGATTTCTTCAGTAAAAACAAATGTATTAAAATCTAATACTGAATTACAAGAGTTAATATATAATTAATAAAGCTGTATAATACTGAGCACACTGCAAAACTTGGGGTTTTTGTCTTGTTTATATTCCAAATATCTAAAAGATTTTAAATCAAGAAGCATATTAAGAAGCAAGTAAAAGTTTTATTTTCAGAAATAAAAAGTCAAACTCAAGTAAGTTTTTCCTCAAAAAAAGCTAATTAGTCTGCCAATAAGACAAGTAAAATAATCTTGTAATATACTTAATTTAATGTAAATAAAAAAATACGTTATTCAATAAAATGACTGAAATCTCTGGCGCTCTATCAATTCATATTAGAAATTAGGGATGTAACGATTCACCGTGAGCCGGTTGATAATCGATTCAAATATGTGACAATTCAAACTGATAGAAATGTTGAATGAATCGTGATACGTGTTTTGAACAGAGGGGACGCTGTGTTTACAGGTCCAAACTCGCTTTACCTGCACATCAGCGGCGAGCAAGAGGTGGAGCGGCAGAGTAAAATGACCGCGGTGAGGTGCGCCAGACAAAACACAAACTGTGTGCAAATACTGCAGAAAGACGTTTACTTACACTGACAGAACAACTAATATGATGCAGCACAGTAAAAAACTACCGTCACAGACGTCTATACGCAAAAACAGTGCATCAGTGTTTTCATAGCGAAAGTGTGAAGATGTTTTTCAGACTGAAAGAGAAAGCTGTGCTGTTACAGAATCAGGTAGTAGATTGTATCTTTTTACCCTCTCTTTTTCATTTTAGTTTATGCATATTTTAATAATTTTATTATTATATCATATATTATATTTTATATTTTATATTATAATCAGTATTTTATGCCAGTGGCCAGTCCCTTGGAGCAGAGGGCCTATTGACCACCTCTGTACACACTGCCCTCTGGTTTAGGAAAGTCCAGCCATCTCAGCCATCTCTGTGTGGAGTTTGCATGTTCTCCCAGTGTTGGAGTGGGTTTCCTCCGGGTGCTCCGGTTTCCCCCACAAGTCCAAAGACATGCGGTATAAGTGAATTGGGTAAGCTAAATTGTCCGTTGTGAATGAGTGTGTATGGATGTTTCCCAGTGATGGGTTGCGGCCTTGAAGAGCATCCGCTGCGTAAAACATATACTGGATAAATTGGCGGTTCATTCCGCTGCGGCGACCCCAGATTTATAAAGGGACTAAGCTGAAAAGAAAATGAATGAATGAATGAATAATAATAAACAATACTTGTAGAGCATTTATTAATCATAGTTCTGTATATACCAATGCATTATTATCATCCAGATTCATGCTTGATAGTTAATGCACCGTGAGTTAACATGAACTAACAATAAACAACTGTATTTTCATTAACTAACATGAACAAATACTGTAATACATGTACTGTTTTTTGTTTGTTCATGTTAGTAAATGCATTAACTAACATTAACTGATACAACCTTGTTGTAAAGTGTTAGCAAATTAGTAGATATTAGTACTAGAATCAAGACAAAAACTCCAAGAAGAAAAGCTTTTTTTGCAGTGCAGTATGTTTGACATCTAAAGTTTGACATCTAAAGTCTTTCATTTGGAACGCTGTCTTCTTAGGCAGTGCCCTTTGTAGACAGCAGGCAGCTCACTGGGCTTTGGAACAGAGAATATTGTCAAGAG
The DNA here is from genome assembly GCA_903798115.1 of Danio jaintianensis. Classification (NCBI taxonomy): domain Eukaryota; kingdom Metazoa; phylum Chordata; class Actinopteri; order Cypriniformes; family Danionidae; genus Danio; species Danio jaintianensis. Next base: position 7,711 of record CAIGQV010009785.1, read on the forward strand.
CTCATGCTGGTGAAAAAGACTCGGTTCTTGGCAGCAGTCAAGGTGGGAACTACCCATGATCCATTTCTCCCTCTCTCTGTCTTTTTTTGTGCACGATCGCATACTGTCATTTCCAATCATCTGAACCGCCGCCAAATTTTTTGCATACTTTTTTTTTCCTCAGCATGTCTCGCTTTACTGCTGTAACTACAGTGTGTTTGACCGTCTGCTCTGGTGCTAAAGTTAATTTCAGCCGCTGATTCACTTTAGCGAGAATTCCAGCCCATTACCGCAGCAAACAATGGCTGCTAACAGTGCGCGGCTCCAAAAGCACGTCTGTTTCCATGGTTACGGCTGCACACTAGTGCAGACCCCCGCGTGCTCTGAACATGCCATACACTGACTGAACACAAATCAGTAGGTGCTGACTTCACCGCCGCTTTCTCTGATCTCAAAGCAGAGAAAACCGTCAATTACAGATCTTTAATATCGCAGACGCTTCTCCGAGAATAAGGAGACAGCGAATGGATGTTTCTCCTGTAAGAAAATAAAAAATACCCCAGGTGTGTTTTAGTGGAGAACTCAAGATTGTGTCAAACTGTGCTCAGATTTGCCAGAATACCGATAAGTCAAAGTCAACAATCTAAATCAATTCATTCATGACCAAATTGCTTCTAAGCTCTACATATTTTACAACTCTAGGTTTTCCAAAATACCAAAGTCAAAAGTCAGCAATCACAATGTATTTTTTCAAGCTCTAGATTTGGCAAGATACCAGAGTCTGCATTCAGAGGTCTATAATCTTGTGATAAACCTTCAAGTTCTCAAACCTTTCCAAATATTGCCAAGATCTGCCAGCTTACTAATGTCTGCAACCAAAAGTCAACAATCTCAATCAATTCATTCAAGAACAAATTGCTTTCAAGTTCTACACATTTTACAAATCTAGGTTTTCCAAAATACTAAAGTAACATTTCTGCATTCAGAGGTCTATAATCTCATTGTAAACTTCCAAGTTCTCAAACCTTTCCAAGCACTGACAAGATTTGCCATCTTACTAAAGTCTGCAATCAAAAGTCAACAATTCAATTAATTATTTCAAGAACAAACTGTTTTCAAGTTCTACACATTTTATAAACCCAGATTTGCCAAAACACCAAAGTGTGAGTCAAAAGGCAGCAATCTCAATGAATTATTACTTAAACTATGTTCAAGTGACACATTCAGGTTCTTTTTACCATTTTAATAATCGTTAAAAGAGTAATTAACAATAGTTACTAAGAAAAACCTGAAGTAAATCCCTGAGGTCTGCGTGGGACTGTTTTTATAGTCCCGCACCCGACCGCTCCCGCTCTATATTCAGCCTTCGTTCACCCTCTGCCTGCTTAGCATAATTTTCTACCTGACCCGACCGTTCCCACTTAATTTAGATCTGGTATCCAAAATCTCACATTTCAATTGAATACTACCAAAAGAGAGAGATATACACAAAGAGCCCCTTTGTGATGAGAGATGAGTGCCGCCTTAAACCTAAGGTTCCAGTCTTGTGACTGCTAAAGGGTAAAACTTTGAGGTATTATCACATTGCGCAAAGGGTCATTATTTTCCATTTTGAAAAAGACTCCCATACATTAGACTTGCCTGATGTGCGTTTCCTAACAGTAAACTGACCGTTTTCTAATGCAAGCTGAAGGACAGTGCATCTTCACTTTGCTCTGCCACGGTAAAGCCCGCTCTGAGGACCGTTATGCAGATGATGCACGCACAGACTGTGTGAATACAATGCACGTGCAGAAAGCACTGGTCATGCGATCAGCATGTGTAACAGTCGTGAGCACTGGCTGTACCGTGCTCAATAAGAATGAGGAAATCACAGATATGCTGTTCCGAAATAATGTCGGGACTCGGGAGCGCTATATTGTTAGACCGCCCGCTCCCGTTCAAATTACACTAGAGTTACCGACCGCTACCACATTTTATTCTGAAATTTATTCCCGTTCCGCAAGAAATCTGGTCGGGTCCCGCAGTTGCTGCGGGAATGTAGACCTCTACCTGATAACATGATTAACAAATAGTTTCAAGAATTTTCTGCTTTTCCATAAGCACCACCTACTGTCAGAAAGTGAATTTGCATTTACATTCAGACTGTCTGCAGTTTTTGTTCAGACCATTGACTGGATTACACAAAAGCAAAAATAAGACTGAGTTTTTATGCATTAATGAAAATAAGATAAAATAAATAACTTAAAATATAAAATAAATAAATTTAATAAAATTAAATTTAAATAAAGTAAAAAAAAAAAAAAAGTCAAAATGTTATTTGAACTGATCTGAAGTAAACTTTGTGTTTATGTAAAACCTGGTCATCATGGTTAATGTAATTATTGTTGTTGCAATTATTATAACTATTAAAACTTATAATTGAATAAATTATCCAACAACTGATTTTTTAGAGTGCAAACAAAGATTTCGGAGATGTATGAAAGAGCAACATTTGAGCAACAAATCTGAACTACCGAATGGCGGTGTACACTTCTTGTCTGTTGGAGGAGTGTTACACTGTTAACCACAAGATGGCGCCGACGAAGATGGCCGCCTCCGTGTTGAGCTCTG
>CAIGQV010009794.1:0-12591 GCA_903798115.1 Danio jaintianensis
GGGTGAACTATCCCTTTAAGTAGTGTAAATTACATGTACCATGTGTAGTGTGCAATATTACTGTATGCAAAGAATATGCAGGAGTCTATTACAGTCTATAGTAGAACACTGACACCTTGCGATTGTAGAGCAACATTAGAAGAGCAGCAAATCACCCATTTTTGAAGAAGAGATTGTCTAAAAATGTCTACATTTAATAGCAGGGTTCCCATGGTCCTTGAAAGTACTTGAAAGTGCTTAAATTAAATTTGTTTTTGGTGTTATTTCAACAATTGTTATGCTGCTGTCAAAAACAGAATGAAAAAAAAAATATTTAAAAATCTTAAATTAAATTCTTGTGCAAGAAGTATGGCAAATAATGCACATTTTATAAATATTTCAGAAGCCGCGTTTGAATATTACAAGTTTTGAATTCAACAACATTTATTAAAGTGGTATGAACATGACGGTTTAAAACGGTCTAAATTTTTTGAAAACAACACATTCAGAAATCATAATGTAAATATTAAGTGTAAGTGAAATGTTAAGTACAGTTAGGAATTTCATGGCGCTACATATGCTGAGGGTGTGAATTACAATGGTGCTTGATTTTAATTTAACGGTGCTTTAAAATGTCCTTGAATCGGCTATTTATGAAAGAGTGGGAACCCTGTAAGAGGCAGGTTTATGAAACAGGAGAAAATAAGTACAAAAGGCTCAATTTACTTTAGTAAATTGCATTGCATGATTAATTATTTATTCAGTAAGGTCAGCCGCTAAAATCATTGTCCATGGCCATACCATGCCTGTTCACAGTGTGTCTTTAGTAGTACATAATTTTAACATAACAAAACAAAAATGTTTTCACTGATGCAACCTCTTAAAAAAATCTTCTCTGTGTGGTTTTTGTTCTGTATAATTGTCTAATTACTTATTTAAATGTGTGTGTGTGTGTGTGTGCGTGCGTGCGTGCGTGCGTGCGTGCGTGCGTGCGTGCGTGCGTGCGCGTGTGTGTGTGTTTTCAGAGCAACTACCTTGTGTTTATGGCAGAGCTGTTCTGGTGGTGTGAAGTTGTGAAGCCATCTTTTGTTCAGCCCCGCACTGTTAATACCAAAGGTAATGTCGGTCACATTGGGTGATATCATGCTTATTGTACATGTATGCCTGTCACAATAATCAATATATCGACTTATCGCACAACACATGGACATGACCTCAATCATTTTTGGTGATGCAATATATATCGCCCATACATAAAAACCAATTCTAGCAACATTTTGGCTGATTGTGCAACATCTCTCAAGATCTGGTAGAAAATTTTGCAGCCTGTGTTACTTTTTACCTTGCACTTTTTCTGTTAACATTTATTATTATTATTTAGGATATGCGTTTTCACATTCGGATTCCAGTGCCTAATTATTAAATTGTTAAAATGACTATAATTAAATGAAATATTCTCAAGAATAAAATATTATGTGTTCTTTGGAAGAGTGTACTTGCATTGTGATATTATATTGTCAATCTGGCATTATGTAATGAGTGGCATAAAATAGCCTTAAAATGACAATAATATCATTTATCATGATATATTTTGGTGCAATATATCGTACAACAAAAAATAGATATCATGACAGGCCTATGTACAAGTCGTGCAATTTATTGACTCACAGTTTGTTTATATCTTTTTTTCTTTTGTAGCTTCTGACCCATCCCACTCCAGTAAAATGGCTCCCATAACCAAACAAAACCTAATCCACAGACCAGGCAGTCCTGAGCAATCTAGGTTTGTCTTTAGTGTGAGGTTTGTAAAGAAATTTATTGTGAGTTTTTGCAATTCTGGTTTCACATTCAAATGAATTTTCTCCTTCAGGTCGCAACCTGACAGTGATAGCTCAGGTAAGACTTCTGAAAATCAAGTTATTATTTCATGTTTCAAGCAGCCCTCTTTAATTTTTTTGTGTATCTTGTAGCTCAACTGCTAAAACATGACTAGAAGCTGGTTTTACTTACAGCAACACTTACAATTTAGAGCTTGCATGCATTTAATAATTTTTGTTTATGTAAACGTTTAATTGATATTTTAGGAAAGTAAATTGTTGTTTCTTTTTCTTTCAGCAGTTATCAGGCGGTCGTCCTCCATGTCATATGTGGACGGATGTGTAGGGACATGGCCTAAAGAGAAACGGTTTGTATCTACTACTAAATTTCTATCACTTGCTCTCTGTATATGCTTCAGATATATAAATGTTTGTTTGTCTTCACCTCAGGTCTTCAGCTCATGGAATATCATTTGAGATTCCTCTTGATGACAGGACGAGTTCATCTTCAGGACGTGGACTGAGCCGATCAGCGAGCACAGAAGGTTTGGGTTTTAAAGTTCACCATGCGGCCCGAGGTATGCGGAGAAACCTTTCATTCCAGCCGGTTAATGGAAATGCTCACAGCAAAATACATGAGGAGGATGATGAAGAGTCCAACAGACAGATCAGCAGGCATCGTCTGGGAACCTACACTGGGTACGCCTTTTGTACCTTTTTGTCAAATTTAAACCTACAGTTTACTCATTATTTACCCCTTGTCGTTTTGGAAAACAATATTCGACTGAATGGATGTGAAAGGTGAATGAATGAAGTGACTGTGTCAAAATGATGATAACAACATGATAGAGTGCTTGATGTCACTATTGGCTGGCTTATGTGTCTACATAATTACTAGTGAAAGATATTAATTATCCAAGGGGAAATTAGTTCTCGGGAAACTGCCGATGACAGGTAGTTGCTATATAACTGTGTTACTGTAACTACCTGGTGCAAATTTAATTTAAATATATGTGTAACAACTGTATTAATTTAAACATATGTGTAATAACTATATTGCATCAAACATGTAAACAAAATGATTTATATACTAAATGCATCCAAAACTGGCATCAGACATCACTACATGAAACTTGCAGCTTTTAAGAATTTCTCGAATTTTGGATATTGTCAACATTTTGTCCAGTCTGTTAGCAATCCAACAATCCATGTAAACTGGAAATACCAATTCTGCTTTACTCAGTTTGCTTCAGTGTTAATACTCTTTTATTCGTAGCTCTAATTTTCACAGTATACAGGTCCTTCTCAAAAAATTTGCATATTGTGATAAAGTTCATTATTTTCTGTAATGTACTGATAAACATTAGACTTTCATATATTTTAGATTCATTACACACAACTGAAGTAGTTCAAGCCTTTTATTGTTTTAATATTGATGATTTTGGCATACAGCTCATGAAAACCCAAAATTCCTATCTCAAAAAATTTGCATATCATGAAAAGGTTCTCTAAACGAGCTATTAACCTAATCATCTGAATCAACTAATTAACTCTAAACACCTGCAAAAGATTCCTGAGGCTTTTAAAAAGTCCCAGCCTGGTTCCTTACTTAAAACCGCAATCATGGTTAAGACTGCAGACCTGACTGCTGTCCATAAGGCCATCGTTGTCACCCTCAAGCAAGAGGGTAAGACACAGAAAGAAATTTCTGAACGAATAGGCTGTTCCCAGAGTGCTGTATCAAGGCACCTCAGTGGGAAGTCTATGGGAAGGAAAAAGTGTGGCAGAAAACGCTGCACAACGAGAAGAGGTGACCGGACCCTGAGGAAGATTGTGGAGAAGGACCGATTCAGGAAGGACCTGCGGAAGCAGTGGAATGAGTCTGAAGTAGAAACATCCAGAGCCACCGTGTACAGGCGTGTACAGGAAATGGGCTACAGGTGCTGCATTCCCCAGGTCAAGCCACTTTTGAACCAGAAACAGCGGCAGAAGCGCCTGACCTGGGCTACAGAGAAGCAGCACTGGACTGCTGCTCAGTGGTCCAAAGTACTTTTTTCGGATGAAAGCAAATTTTGCATGTCATTCGGAAATCAAGGTGCCAGAGTCTGGAGGAAGACTGGGGAGAGGAAAATGCCAAAATGCCTGAAGTCCAGTGTCAAGTACCCACAGTCAGTGATGGTCTGGGGTGCCATGTCAGCTGCTGGTGTTGGTCCACTGTGTTTTATCAAGGGCAGGGTCAATGCAGCTAGCTATCAGGAGATTTTGGAGCACTTCATGCTTCCATCTGCTGAAAAGCTTTATGGAAATGAAGATTTCATTTTTCAGCACGACCTGGCACCTGCTCACAGTGCCAAAACCACTGGTAAATGGTTTACTGACCATGGTATTACTGTGCTCAATTGGCCTGCCAACTCTCCTGACCTGAACCCCATAGAGAATCTCTGGGATATTGTGAAGAGAAAGTTGAGAGACGCAAGACCCAACACTCTGGATGAGCTTAAGGCCGCTATCGAAGCATCCTGGCCCTCCATAACACCTCAGCAGTGCCACAGGCTGATTGCCTCCATGCCACGCCGCATTGAGCAGTCATTTCTGCAAAAGGATTCCCGACCAAGTATTGAGTGCATAACTGAACATAATTATTTGAAGGTTGACTTTTTTTGTATTAAAAACACTTTTCTTTTATTGGTCGGATGAAATATGCTAATTTTTTGAGATAGGAATTTTGGGTTTTCATGAGCGGTATGCCAAAATCATCAATATTAAAACAATAAAAGGCTTGAACTACTTCAATTGTATGTAATGAATCTAAAATATATGAAAGTCTAATGTTTATCAGTACATTACAGAAAATAATGAACTTTATCACAATATGCTAATTTTTTTAGAAGGACCTGTATTAGCTTTTGAGACTTGTTTTTGAGACTCATTTATATATAATTTTTTGCTGAGAGTTTGTTACCTTTATGTATATGTAATGGATGTCCTTCTGCGTTGTGTTGGTTGATGGTAATAAGAAAAGAATCCATACAGTAAAGTAGTCGAACTGGAATTTATTTCTCGTATCACTCCCTCTGTATCAAAAAGCATATGCAACAGACATCAGGCCAATAAACCTTCACAGCACTGCAATGTCTGTTGATCAGTACACAATTTTTAAACTCTCATTTGTTCTCATTTTTCAAGGTGAATGCTACATTGCTACTCCTCTATGCTACATAAACCTGCTCAAAAATAAATATAAAATGTCAAACCTATTTAAATGAATCCCTAAATCAACATTTTACATGTAACATACAATTTATATATGTAACGAAAAAAAATTACAAAATAATAAAATAGACAAATACAGAATTTAATTTGGATTAACCATTGTGCTCATTAAGCTTAATTTATGTCACGTTCTACTCTCAAATCCGATCAACATATGTTTCCCTCACAATAATGATACAATATTTAATCTTATTTAAAACATTGAATAATCTAAACATCCATATTTATTTAATAATATCGGTATTTATAAGAGGAGCTGTAAAACGTACCTGTCTGTCAGACGTCATCTCACAAAGTGAGCGCGCACTGGAAACTACGTCAGCTATCATCTCGCGCCTATGCGATAATATTTACTTATAAATACTTATATTATTTTTCATATGTATGTAAAGAGAACACCATCAAAACTTTAAACATTGAAACATGAATAACAAAAAATATTAAAAGAAAAGGAAATTAATTAAATATTGTTCATATTGTCCATTTCCTTTAGATCGTCTTTCAAAATAAAATACCCTCCAGATAACGAATATGAACCAATAATCTAGTGCAATAACATGCACACGCCACATATATATGAACTGTAAAATACTCAAAGTGGTTCTATGATATAAGAGTGACAAGCTGGTTTATTTTGAAGTAACAGAATTCACTAAAATGAATGAATTTCCCATGTTTCAGGTACACAAATGGCATATCGACAGGTAACCCAAGTAACCCTGAGTATGATGCTCAGCCCAGCACTCCTAGTATAGAAGAAGCCCTGAAGATAATTCATGACTCTGAGCGACCCCACAGAAGCTTGCCGCCTCCATCTGGTGACAGCGTCTTTTTCTTGCACAACCAATCCTCTCCTAACTCTGCCTCTGACCCCAATGAACCAGAGGACTCGCTTAACAAGGCCAGAGCAGATGATGCCGACCTGAATTCCACCTCTACTGACATGGACACTGGAATCCACGTCCGTACGGAGGACATCCAGGATGGACAAGATGAGGATTCATCCTTGAAGGACTATTCAGACATGGACCAGGACTATGAGGCTCGTTCCTGTCCACTTCCAGACACGTCCGGCAGTCCATGCCCAAGCCTTTTGGGAACCCGATCTCTGGCTACCAGCATGGCCTCCTCATTGGGCTCAGCGATTCGCATGACCAGCTTTGCCGAACAGAAGTTTCGTAAGCTAAACCACGGCGATGGCCGCAGCAGTGGCAGTGGTGGAAACACACCTGAAACTGCCGAACTGAACGCCACAACTCCAGGAGCATCCGGGACAGTTCGGTCAGTTACTCCTGACGCACGTAGTCCTGCTCGAATCATGTCCCCTCGTGATCCCTCACACCTTCTGGCATCCGAAATGGTGCAGTTGAAGATGAAGCTGGAAGAGAAACGCAGAGCCATCGAGGCCCAGAAGAAGAAAGTGGAAGCAGCTTTCACGCGTCACCGTCAGCGAATGGGCAGAACCGCCTTCCTCAATGTGGTCAGACGTAAAGGAGTCGTTTCGCCACTAGGGGGCAGCAGCGAAGGCCCAGACAGTCGGGAAAAAATAACCAACAATCCAGAACCCCAAAAGTCGTCCTTAACTTTAAACGACTCCAATGCTAGACTTGAGAGATGCCGACCAGATGGCGCACCGCCGAAATCTCCTCTGGAGGACGCAGGAGTAGAGGTGGACCTGACGGAGTACTCTCGATCCATCGAGCGCTTGAACACATCTCTGGGCTTCCTGCAGTCGGAGATGCAGCGGTTGGCGCAGCAGCAGGAGCGAATCATGCAGATGCGTGAACACCAGACTTGGGTGATTTCACCACCGGATCCGTCACCGCGGAAACAATTTCGTGAACTGCGCAGTAGCAGTGTAGTTGGCCGAGGTTCGGTGGGATCACTCTCTCCTATTTTATCGTCCACCGGCTCGCCACGCACTACACACCGCTCACCTTCTACAATCAAAAGGAAATCGGCATCTTTCCATGCAAGGACGCCACGAACGCCAAGACCCAACGACCTTAAGGTCACTCCCTTCAGCCGCATGCTTAACACGCCGCAGTCCGTGGACAGCCTTCCTCGACTTAGACGCGTCTTACCAAGTCAGCCGCAAATCAGTTCATTCGCCTATTTGGGATCTGATGAAATAGCTTTAAGTAAAGAGCAGAGCGCTAAAGAAAAGCCATGTAAACCTGAATCCAAAGACACAGCTGCAAATCAGATGAGTGAAAAACAGAAAGAGGAAAAAAGGGATGCTGGAGAGAGTGACAAAATCACAAAAGCATTGACGTCTGAGGTTATGACCAGTGGGAACACAAATGAAGAAGAATCTAAGGAGAATAAAGATTTGATTGAGGTTCCTCTATCGGTTCTGAAGCCTCTGGATGGACATGAGTTGGAGAGCAGCAGGGAAACAGAGACTGGACCAGAATCCAAATCAGACCAGAAGATGTGTTGTGGGTTCTTCTACAGGGTGAGATTCAAAGATTGCATGTCAAAGCAATGAGCGTTTACTGACATTTTCACTGAACTTAGATTTTCACTGAGCTTGCTGCTTTAATTAACCGTATTTATCTAAAATATTCACTGAAGACTGGAGTAGTCCTACTGACATTGTAGCTTGAGACACACAGGGGCGGACTTAACCAATAAGCGAGGTAAGCAGCCACGTAGGGCCCTGGGGAATTAGGGGGCCCTGACCAATGCCAAGAAGCCTATATTAATCATATAGCTCTTTTATAAATCTTCCATCATATAGTCCTATAATCTGTGTGTATGAGGAAGACGCTGACAATATGCAAGATAATGAAATCGCTTTGAATGCGTGCAGCTGTGCACACTTTTTACCACACTTTTTACGACCACATGCGCTCTTTGTACATTATTATAAATAAAGCTGCAGGACGCACATTTGTTATTATCTACTGCAAGTCATTTGTCCAAGTCTTCATTTATTCAGTGCTACAGCCGAGCACCTGAAATTGAATACCTGAAAGTTTCATAAGTTTAGATGATATTACAGTTTTATATATAAAAATATTTTATAAATAATAAAAAACTATTAAAAAGCAGAGACTAAGCCAAAGGAAAGGGAAAGGGAAAGTGAAAGTGATAAACTCTTTTTAGCGATGTATGATTTTTTTTCAGGGTGCAACGTTAAAGTATATTAGGCTACTCAATTCAACTGGACATAATATTTTAAGGCCTTTAAACGATTTAATGGCTTAAAACAGTTCGAATTGTTGACTGACTAGTAGTTTATTTATCACGTTGGAATAAAGAGTCGACTAAATTACAGGAAAAAATATATTCTGTGGACACAAGAGCACTAAACCGAGTTAGTGGCGCCATCTAGCGGCGGTGTGTGGATCTGTTCCGACATTGAGGGGAAGTAGCTATAAAACTATTTGATTAAATATTACTATTAAACTGCTAATATATACTATATAAATATAGCCAGCGATCTGAGTAGAGTATAAAGGTAGATAGATTGTGCAAGAGTGAGAATTTTGAGAACATTTGGGGAAAAATAAGAATAAATAAGACAAACAATGAAACCTCAGCCGAGCTCAAAAAAGAAGAGGATATAAAAATGTGGCTAAACTCCCCAAAGTCACTTCTTTTTTGTATTTAGTTTTATATTAAGAACAGAAAGTTTCCACTAAAATTTTATAAAATTACCAAAAAAAAACACGAATGTACAAAGAAAGAAAAAAGAAAGAGAATGTTTTGATTTTCAATGCTAGGGCCCCCAAATCACTAAGTCCGCCCCTGGAGACACATTTGTAATTATGAATGTTGAAAACGTTTCTGCAAATTCATTTTTTGTGGTACATTTTTTTCTTCTTAAAGCCATGATGCACTTACCAATGTCATACTGTACAAATTTGGTATGATAAGTACGAAAAAAAGACAAATTATTCACCAAGGACATGTTAAATTGAACAAAAAAGGTGTCAGTAAAACATTTCAAATTTTACAAAAGATTTCTAACAATAACAACATTGTATTAAACATGAAAATTATTGAGCACCAAATCAGCATATTCAAATGATATAAATTAGTCTTTTGTGTTGTTTTACTTTAATTTAAATCATCTTAAATAAGTGCTTTTTGACATGGACCTTCTGTGTTTTAAAAATGTTTGTTTTTCTTCATGACACACATTACAGTGTTCTGTGAGTAAGTGTTTTGTGCATCCAGCTGTACATGTCTGTCAGACTGAATGATTGTTTGTCTGTGGCTGTGACTCAGGATGACCTGCAGGGAGAGGAGGACATTGCACAGAAGAAAGCAGCTCTGATGGAGAAGAGGCTGCGGAGGGAGAAGGAGATGCAGATCAAGAAACAGCAACAGGAGGCTGAGATAGAACAGAAGAAAGAAGCAGCACGGTATGAACATGCACATAGCAACCAAATTTGGTTGTCAGGATGGGTCAATAACAGAAACTTGACTCCTCTTTTTTTTTGCTTAAGCTGAACAAATAGTTGTTTATGATGCAATGAAGAAAACAGCAAATAAGTGCAAATCCATATAAAAATTCAACGTCAATTCTTTATCTAAAAATAAATGACACATATTAAAATTGCACCTACTTCATAAACTCCATAAGCTGGGTTGTGTAAACCCTAAGAAAATATCTTAAAGACTGTATGTGTTGAAAACTAAAAGTGTTTAAAAAAAATTATTGGTTTAAAAAACTAACATTTTGACCTGTCATTATCTATGTTTTCATCTAAAGATGTGAATTAAATGCAAACTGGAATATTGCATAAAACATTTGCAAATAAAGCACCATTTCCATCAAATGAGTCAAAAAGAACAAAGTCATCCCTTCCTGATAAACTGGTGGCAAATATCAAAATGAAAAATCTTATTATTAAGTACTAGTATTAATGAACTATTAGTATTCTGTAGGGATAAATACAGTTTTAACCCAAATATGACCAGTCTGTCAGATGAAGAAGAGCCGGAGTCAGAGATTCAATTAAAAAGAAAGTTTACTGAAGATAGTTTGCTGTTTCATCAGCAGAAGCCAGCTTCAACACTCACACTCACTCACTCGCTCTGCTTACAATCTCAAAACATCAATAATTATACTCTTACATAACGTCAGTAACTACGTCATACATATATGTGTGTTTTAACCTGATTGGTTAAAACACAGATAGACTTAGAAAATGTCCACGTGTGTGTGTGTGCATACAAAAACGATATCTCAATATGTCAAACATACAAAAGTCAGACAGCCACTAGGCTGTTCAGAGCTGACCCCAGACCTGTGAAATGGTCCACAAAGGAATAGAACACACACACTCTGTTAAAAACTGGTTAAAAACTGGTACAATCTACATCCAAACTGGCAGCTTACATACAAAGGAATTAACTTTAAAAGATTTAACACTTAAAATGGCAAATAACTCAGGAAACAGTTGTTTCCAATTCTTCAAGAGTCCAGGTCCACTGAAGAGGTCTCCATGACCTCTGACTTGGTTGGGTAGATCCTAAGGAAACAAATCATTTGGCATACAGAAAAGCAATCACACAGATGTTATTCCAGTTTTACTTTGAAGTGGAATGACACTTAAGGTCATCATATAATCTATGCTCTTAAACATTTAATTTGATTAATAATCATAAAGACATAAGAAAGGATATGTATTACTCCATCCTGGAGCGGACATCCATCAGAAAATCCATGCCATCAATTCTTTTCTGAACATTTTTAATTGATGACAGACAGACCACAGGTCATTTTAAAAGCTGAACCAGTTAATTCACATTTCTTGTTACTAGAACTTGCACTGCCAAACATTAACCCATGTTACTATGCCATTAAACTTGCAAAATTAAACCAGTACATATTTGCTCAATTCCTGATTCAGAATGAAAGCAGAAGAGGAAAATCAGAAGAAGGAGGATGAGAAGGCGAGACGGGACTTCATAAAACACGAGTATCTGAGGAGGAAGCAGCTGAAACTGATGGAGGACATGGACAGTGTCATTAAGCCCTGTCCTCCTGGAGCCAAGCAGAAGAAACCACGGCCCAGATCTATGCACAGAGACATCATGGAGTCTCCAAAACCTCCAACACGGACAGCCACAGGTACAACACCAATACGAACTTTCAGATGAGATGTTAAACCGAGGTCCTGACTCTCTGTGGTCATTAAAAATCCCATGGCATTACTCGTAAAGGAATAGGTGTGAGACCCCGCTGTCCTGGGCAAAATCTCTCCCAAGACCCTTACCGACGATCATGGCCTCCCAATCATCACCATCCACCGAATTGGCTCTATCACTGTCTCTTCACTCCACCAAAAGCTGGTGTGTGGTGAGCGCACTGGCGCCGTTGTCCTGTGGCTGCCGTCGCATCATCCAAGTGGATGCTGCACACTGGTGGTGGTGTGGAGAGAAATAATTTTTACACTGTATATTTAAAAAATAATTGTAAAATTAATTTAACAAATATTGCACAAAATAGTTAGAAATTTGCCAAAACAGGCTAAAAACAGACAAATTATGTGTATGATTATGCATAATATTGTGTCTTTATGTGTCCAGGGTCACGTCCTCGTGGATATTCAGTGTCCAGTATATCACTCGCCTCCCTGAACTTAGCAGACAATGAGAGCATCCAATCGGATAAGAGAACATCCAGGTGAGACAATGGCTAATTCACTATAAGACAGTGTTTCTCAACCACGTTCCTAGGGGACCACCAGCTCTGCACATTTTCCTAGTCTCCTAAACCTAACACACCTGATTCAGATCATCAGCTCATTAGCAGAGACTGAAAGACCTGTAATGAGTGTGACAGACAAATGAGACATCCAAAACATGCAGTGTTGGTGGGCCTCCAGGAACGTGGTTGAAAAACACTGTTATAAGGTATCATTCAAGTACAATGACAGTTTCTACTGAGTTCTTTCTATTGAGTCGCGCTGTTATATTAATCAGTACTAGCTCCTAAGTTCCTAACCCTGTGTGTGTGTGTGTGTGTGTGTGTGTTTTCTCTGTGCTGGTTGCTCAGAGGCAGCAGACTGTCTCCTGGTAGTCTGTGTTTCTTTCTGAGCTCTCCTAAAGGGAGAAAGGGAAGGTCAGTTTGCGGACGGCATCACACTCATGTCATTAGCTCACGAGGCCAATCGCTGTCATTTCAGCTTCAGTGATGGACAAACTCATTCGCTTTTTACAGATCAGTTCACCCGCTGATCAGCTGTTGTATAATCATCACTTTGGGATCATTTATGAGATAAAACTATCAATGGGACAGCATACGACATGGCAGTTCTTGCTTACTTGATTTATTTATTTATTTATTTATTTTGCAGTTTTTGTTGGCTACCTTATTATTTCTGCAAAAAAACAGCTTACCTTTTAGCAGTTGTTTGAGACCCAATTTAGCATTGTGTCTTAAAGGTATAGTTCACCTAAAAATTAAAGATATAATTTTGCCTTCCACTGTATACAAGGATGAGTGTACTTATTGTGTGTATATATCTATATATATATATATATATATATATATATATAT
>CAIGQV010009794.1:12691-28517 GCA_903798115.1 Danio jaintianensis
ATTATACAGTTGAAATCAGAATTATTAAACCCCCTTTGAATTTTTTTTCTTTTTTAAATATTTCCCAAATGATGTTTAACAGAGCAAGGAGATTTTCACAGTATGTCTGATAATATTTTTTCTTCTGAAGAAAGTCTTATTTGTTTTATTTTGGCTAGAGTAAAAGCAGTTTTTAATTTTTTAAAAACCATTTTAAGCTCAAAATTATTAGCCCCTTTAAGCAATATTTTTTTGCGATAGTCTACAGAACAAACCAGCGTTATACAATAACTTGCCTAATTACCCTATCCTGCCTAGTTAACCTAATTAACCTAGTTAAGCCTTTAAATGTCACTTTAAGCTGTATAGAAGTGTCTTGAGAAATATCTAGTAAAATATTATGTGCTGTCATGATGGCAAAAATAAAATAAATCAGTTAATAACTCATTTCTAATAAAACTATTATGTTTAGAAGTGTGTTGAAAAAATCTTCTCTCCGAAATTGGGGGAAAAAATAAACAGGGGGGCTAATAATTCTGACTTCAACTGTATGTATATATATATATATATATATATATATATATATATATAAATAAAATATATATATATATATATATTATTGCAATCTTTTGAAAGTAACACGATACCATGTTCTAGCTACACGCAACTCAGTGCCACAACACGCAACCTGATTACCTCAGGTACAGATTATGTGCTTTATTCAGTGTTAAATGCTACTAATGTGAGTTTAAATACCATTTTACATGACATTTATTGCTATACTACTGAAAGCAGCAGCAGATAGTTTAACACAGATCTTGAAAATAAAATAACTGGCAAACGGTTTGAAAATGAAAGTCAGTGACTCAGTGCAAACCAACAATATCAATCACTCAACCTATGTACTTTTAATAAAGTTAAATGGGTTAAATGTGTATTAATTAGATTATAACCCTCACCATATGATTGGAGTGCAGTGGTTGATATTTAATGAATGGCTGGTATAGAAATGTTTCTATCACATCGCATTTGGCTCAGACAGTCTCATGTTTTCACAATTTTTTGAAAACCAAAATAAAAAAACGGGACTAAAATTCTAATAAATTCTATCCAATAAATAATTTGAGAACAAAGGGGCCCCCTGGTGGTTTGGAGACCTTAAGAACATTGTGTACATTGTAAATAGGGAAGCATAATCGAACAAAATGCAATACATACACTATTTCTGCTTCATCCATGCTTTGCTTCTGTGATTTTCCAGCCTTCAGCTTTTTGGCATCACGTGTGGATTTATGCTTACTGTTATTTATTGATTTTACAGCATTTAAAAGATTTCCTTTTTGCAGCAGCAATAAGAGCTCACCGGTTAAATGAGTATTTCGGGCTTTATAAAGGATCTGTTCACAGAGAGTGTGTATGTGTGTGTGTGTGTGTGTGTGTGTGTGCGTGTGTGTGTGTTCATTGTCAGGCCGGAGTCTGCAGAGGGCTTTCTGTCACCCTGTCCTTCTGTTAGTGGAAACGGGGAAAACTGGGAGCTGGAATCAACATCATCCGCAGCGTCTAACACAGAATACACAGGTAAGATGACAGTCCTGCAGTATTATATCAACCTATTATTTTCTATCTGAAAATAGTTCAACTTTTATTTTACATGCTTTTATTTTTTAACTGTTCATTTGAATGCTACACTAATATTGGAAAGCTTGGAGCTGACTAGATTTTGAATGTTTTTGGAAACATCTCATGACTTCCAATGCTTAATTAGTATGATAAAAAATGTAGTAAAATTTATCTCATTCAAATTAAAAGTTTGTTTTGACATAATATGTGTGTGTGTGTACAGTGTATATGTATTATGTATATATAAATACACACATGCATGCATATATTTGAGAACATGTTTATTTATATTTAAAATATATATGTATATGATACAAATTATATATAAATTTAAATATCTATAGTTTTGTTTCTATGTATGTGTGTGTATTAAATATATATACAGTAATACACAACCATATATTATGTTAAAACAAACTTTTATTTTGGATGCAATTAATCACGATCAATATTATATTCCCAGCACTAAAAAATAGTTATGATATTACTTTTATAATAACCCTTTTCTATCTCACTGCATTTAAAATGTTATTTATTCCTGTGATGCAAAATTGAATTTATTAGCTTCAGTTTTCATTGTCACATAATCATTTAGAAATCATTTTAATGTTGATTTAATGCTCTAGAAACGGTAATTATTATGATCAATACTTAAAACAGACTTCAGAACAGCTGTGTTCTGCAAAACAACAACAAAAAGTGTGTTAAATAATTACATTTAACCTAAAATCTTGATATAAGAAAGAATGTGTTTACAAACTTTGTCATATTAAACTGATGGAGTGACATATAGGATGGTACTAAATGTCCAAATCTTGACCCTCAACATTAGTTTTTAGTTCACAAAGGTTTGATCATTTCCTCTAATTTTTATGTCTTTTCCTCTGCAGGGCCAAAGTTGTACAAGGAGCCCAGTGCGAAATCCAATAAATACATCATCCAGAACGCACTGGCGCACTGCTGCCTCGCAGGCCGCGTCAATGAGGGACAGAAGAACAAAATCCTGGAGGTCAATTTTGATCTTTTATGACTTAAACTTATTATTAGTATTATATTATATATTATTATAGTACTATTTATGGTGTTTTGCCCAATAAATGGTTAAATAATTCTTATTTAAATAATTATAAATTTTATTAACGTAGAGGTATGGACCAACATTTAAAATAGGAATAAATAGGATTAAAATTAAATAAATTAAAGAATTAGAATTAAATAGGATTTCATTTGATGTAGTTTTATTATGTTTTACACAATAAATTATTTTTTAAATATTAAATATTTTATTTTTTATTTATATATTTTATACTTATTTATATAATACTTTTGTTTAAATTGAATTAAAATGAATTGTGAGTTTAAAAGGAGTTTCCTGTTATGGAGACTGACCTTAAACGGAGTGTTTAAGACTCTTTCTTTAGGTTCTCTGCTTATGATCTGGTATCGATTCGCGAGCGCATTTGTCCCAATAAAGGCCAGGAGGACACAGTATTTGGTTGATATTTGGTTACTGAAATGAAATTTGAAATAATACAACTCTTTTAGTGGTGTTGTGCTACAGCGTCCATGTATCAACCTCAGTATTGTGTCATCTATGGTACCATAGACATCTTTCTGTTATAATGTCTATGTACTATACATATGTTTGCAGCTCCCAGGTACACCACATGAGGGCACCCTTACAACATCAAATAAATAGCTGCTGCTGAATTCAGAAGGGCGACACGGTGGCTCAGTGATTAGCACTGTCGCCTCACAGAAAGAAGGTCCCTGGTTCGAATCCCGCCTGGGCCAGTTGGCATTTCTGTGTGGAGTTCTGTGTGGAGCATGTTCTCTGGGTTTCCTCCGGGTGCTCCGGTTTCCCCCACAGTCCAAAGACATGCGGTATGGGTGAATTGGATGAAAATGAATGAATGAATGAATTCAGGAGAATTCACATCAACAAAATGTAAATCCTATCATTGTTACACATATAATAGATAAATAATATATAGTATATAGGCTTTATGTTGTGATTCATCCAAAAGCCTGAAATTAAGATTTCTATATTATTTCTCTATTATATGGGCTAATGCAATTCGTCCGAGCATGTTTCTTTAACACTCAATTTAAGGTCAGTCTCCATAACAGCAAACTCTTTTATAACTCGCAATTCTGACTTTATATCTCGCAATTGTGACGTTATTTCTCAGAATTGCGAGATATAAAGTCAGAATTCTGAGATATATTATTATTATTATTATATCTCATAATTCTGACTTAAAAAGTCGCAATAACCTCCTTTTTTTGTTTAAATAGGAAGAAATTAATAATTAAATAAATTTTTTTATAAATAATTTTTGATTTATTGATTTTGATGTCTAGATTATTCCCATTTGAAACACAAGTCTAATTAAGAATTTAAGAATTAGAAATTAAGAATTAAATTAAGAATTAGTCAGTTCTTGTTTTTTTCCCCCATTTTTCCCCCGTTTTTTTGTCTGTTTATTTATTCATTCATTCATTTTCTTTTCGGCTTAGTCCCTTTATTAATCAGGGGTCGCCACAGCGAAATGAACCGCCAACTTATCCAGCATATGTTTTAAGCAGCGGATGCCCTTCCAGCTGCAACCCATCACTGGGAAACATCCATACACACTCATTCACACACATACACTACGGAAAATTTTGCTTACCCAATTCACCTATACTGCATGTCTTTGGACTGTGGGGAAAACCGGAGCACCCCGCCAACACGGGGAGAACATGCAAACTCCACACAGAAATGACAACTGACCCAGCCGAGGCTCGAACCTCTCACTGCGCCACTGTGACGCCCTTGTTTATTTATCCCAGGATAATTAGTTACGTTTTCTTATGTATTTCATTCTCCAGTATTTTTTTTTATCTACCGTGATTTTTTATTTTATTATTTATTCTATGAATGGATTACATAAAAACATATTTGTAAACCGTTCTTGTTTTACTTGCTTTAGAGATCTAGCCTGTCATTCAAACCCTGAAGAATAATAACACATGATTTCAAATTTCTAAGTATGTTTGTTATCATTTCCCCCCTAGGAAATGGAGAAAACCGAAGCCAACAACTTCCTGATTCTGTTCCGAGACACTGGCTGCCAGTTTCGCTGTCTGTACACCTACTATCCCGAGGCGGAGGAGATCAACAAGCTGGCCGGCATCGGGCCCAAGACCATCACACCCAAAATGATCGAAAACCTCTACAAATACAGCTCGGATAAGAAGCAGTTCAGCAAAATCCCCGCCAAGACCATGTCAGCGAGTGTGGACGCCATCACCATCTACAGCCACCTCTGGCAGAGCAAGAAACAAAACACAGCCAAAAAACTCCTCAAATAACACTTCTCTTGTAACGCACATCCTGAATGTAAAGAGAAAAAAAACACTTCTGCAGGCTTTCCTGGATGTTCATTTGTGTTCTTTAGCACACACTTGTCCCTTATGTGTGTGTTGGTGTGTGTGTGTGTGTGTGTATGCAGCACTGACGGATGCGCTTTTTTACGTGGTTTTAATTTTATATGTTCAATTTTGTGGCCTTATGCTTGTCTTGTTGTGTCTCTTATGCAATGCTTACATTTACTGAGTTTATGAGCAAGCCATTTCATTGTTCGACGATCAATCTGCTTCATATTTGTTCGCAGAAATGCAGGAGTAAAGGAATATTTAGGGACTCGCTACACTTGAAGAAGGTCTTGAAGATGAGAATGCGTTTAATTTACTGGAAACAATATCACAAATGAACTCTCTCGCTTTATTTAATGTCTGCGTTTTATATATTTTGGGGTAGGATTTGTAATTCTTGTTGCACATCTGTAGGCCTGTCTTGATAAATCATTTCTGTTGTGCAATATATTGTCACAGAAAGTATTGCGATACGTGATAAGGCCAGTGGTTATATAATGATTATACAACAGCGTAATAATATACACTTTCAAGGGACAAAAACGTTTCATTCTTAAAGGGATTGTTCACCCAAAATTAATATCTCCTCAACATTTACTTACACTAAAGTGGTTCTAAACTTTTATGAATTTCGGTCTCCTGTTGAACACAAAACAAGATATTCTGAAGAACATCTGTTGGGGGAAAAAGCAGTCATTGACATCCATAGTAAGAACAGAAAATACTACAAAATAATACTACAGATGTCAATGGCTGTTTTGTTTTTTCAACATTCTTCAGTATAATTTCCTTTGTGTTCTACGGAAGAAAGAAATTCGAACAGAAACCTGTACCATGAAGCTAGATTAGTTGGTTAGCCTGTTTAGTTTGCACCAATCCCAAGTTAAGACCAGAGCAGGTTAGCCTTGAAGTGTATGTTACCATGGTAACAAAGATCAATTAAAGGTGAGCTACTTTCATGCTACCTAAAACCCAAAATTGGTGCAAAATAAACTGAAACTTAACTAGCTAACCAGCTAATCCGGCTTCATAGTAGAGGCCACATGTTTGAAACAAGTTGATTATGAGTAAATGAAGCAAGTTAGCGTTGAAGCGTAAGTTACCATGGCAACAAAGAGCAATTAAAGCTGAGCTACCTTTATGATACCTAAAACCCAAGATTGGTGCAAACTAAGCTGAAATCTAACTGGCTAACCAGCTAATCTGGCTTCATGGTATAGGCCACAGGTTTGAAACAAGTTGATGAGTAAATGATGACAGAATTTTCCTTTCATTTTTAGAGCAGGTTATCCTTGAAGTGTAAGTTACTATGGCAACAAAGAGCGATTAAAGCCAAGCTACCTTCATGGTACCTAAAACCCAAGATTGGTGCAAATTAAACAAATTTAACTGGCTAACCAGTTAGTCCGACATCATGGTACAGGCCACAGGTTTGAAAACAAGTTGATGAGTAAATGATGACAAAATTTTCATTTCATTTTTAGAGCAGGTTATCCTTGAAGTGTAAGTTACGATGGTAACAAAGAGCAATTAAAGCTAAGCTACCTTCATGGTACCTAAATCCCAAGATTGGCTAACCGGCTAATCCGGCTTCGTGGTAGAGGCCACGGGTTTGAAAAATGTTGATGATGAGTAATTCATGGCAGATTAGACATTTTTGGGTAAACTATCGTTTTAAATTGTGTAATTTGATGTTAAAAAGTAAATGTCCTAATATAAACCTTGACACCAGTGATGTACGATGTCAATGTCCTTGTAAAATGGTCTTAACTTTTTTTTTATGAAATAACACATCACTTTATCTGGAAGTGGAGTGCAGATTTGAAACAGCTCATTTGGATAACTACTTCCAAACCTTCAGTATTGTTCAGAAAAATGTGACAATTCACCTTTTCTTGGTTCTTCTTTGTTCGCATTGTTTCAAAAGGAGTTTCTTGAGCTCGCTCGACAGCTGCGCAATCAGCTGAAATGTTGGTGACGTTCATTTTTATGTAAACACTATGAACTATATACAGTAGTCAACATTTGAACTTGATCAAAAAAGTTGATGAGAAATGTCCTAAGATAAGAATGGGTGTTCAGTAGTTTTAGGGCAAATTTGATGAAAGGTTTTGTTTTAAATGTTGACTACTGTATATCAATGTATTGCGCGATAAATGGATACAATATATTAATTATTATGACAGGCCTACACATCTGCTACTCCAGAGGAACGTGTGTAAATTTTGCTCCTGTACGAGTCTTTCTACAAAATAGACACACTTGTGTTGTTCTGTGTCTATCATGTAAATAAAATGGAGTCTTTAACTGAAAAGGTTGAGGACCAAAATTAAACAAGTTAGCTTTAGAGTTAGAAAAAACATTCCTAGATTTGTTGCTATCGCTAGTGTCATGGCCCAGAATATCTGGGTGCCAGGTATGTTTGAAACATACACTTTAGAGAGAGTACATTTCCTCGCGAAACACTGAGCTATTAAATATCATGTAATGAAGCTTTTAAAGAAATGGTGCGTATTGTTGCTAAATCATGTGATAACTCGTTTTTTAATCATGAAGTGCATTTTAAAGAGCTGGGGTTTCGGGCAGGCTGTCGTCTGGTTAACTCATTTTGTCTTCAGGTGCAAAGGAACGGAAAGATATTTGTTATTTTTACTAAGTGCAGTAAAATCATCCTTTGAATTTATTGATGCTGTACAGATATAGTTTTACACACTAAGCATATTTTTTAAGCCATTAAATATAACTGATATTTTTCATATTAAAAAGATGATGTTTAATGAGTGCAAGTGTGGGTCGATGCTGGGCGATGGGACGTGAAGAGAGAAGAAGTGAGCGGTTTTCAGAGATGTTCATTTCCACACGCTGTCTAATCTTTTCCCAGTACATGTCCGCTGTGTTTGTTCATCATCAGCTTCGTCTGTTTGTATTTGAATGTTAACCTCGACATAAATACAGATTTACATCCAAAACATTGACTTGTTTGACCTATTTTTATCTGTTGTTATGATCAAATATAGGGCGTCACGGTGGCGCAGTGGGTAGCACGATTGCCTCACAGCAAGAAGGTCGCTAGTTCGAGCCTCGGCTGGGTCAGTTGGCATTTCTGTGTGGAGTTTGCATGTTCTCCACGTGTTCACGTGGGTTTCCCTTCGGGTGCTCCGGTTTCCCCCACAGTCCAAAGACATGCGCTATAGCTGAATTGGGTAAGCTAAATTGTCCGTAGTGTATGTGTGTGAATGAGTGTGTATGGATGTTTTCCAGTGATGGGTTGCAGCTGGAAGGGCATCCGCTGCGTAAAACATATGCTGCATAAGTTGGCAGTTCATTCCGCTGTGGCGACCCCTGATTAATAAAGGGACTAAGCTGAAAAGAAAATGAATGAATGATCAAATATATTTATTCATTCCTTTTTTTTAAGGCTTAGTCCCTTTATTAATCTGGGGTCGCCACAGCGGAATGAACCGCCAACTTATCCAGCATATGTTTTACGCAGCGGATGCCCTTCCAGCTGCAACCCATCACTGGGAAACATCCATACACACTTATTCACACACGTACACTATGGGCAATTTAGCTTACCCATTTCACCTATACCGCATGTCTTTGGACTGTGGGGGAAACCGGAGCACCCGGAGGAAACCCACGCGAACACGGGGAGAACATGCAAACTCCACACAGAAATGCCAACTGACCCAGCCGAGGCTCGAACCAGTGACCTTCTTGCTGTGAGGCGATTGTGCTACCCACTGCGCCACCGTGACGCCCTCAAATATATTTATCTACTTGAGATAATGTCTTGTGAAACCTTTTGTGAAATTATGTGTCAGTATCATAAAGAATTTGAAGGAATAGTTAAGCCATTTACACATCCTCAAGTGGTTCCAAACCTTTATAACTTTCCTTTTTCTGTTGAACTCAAAATAAGTTTGAAACCTGTAATCACTGACTTCCCCAGTAGGAAAAACAGATACTATGGAATTGGTTACAGGTTTCCAACATTTTTCAAAATAACTTCTTTTGTGTTGAACAGAAAAAAGAAACTCAAACAAGGTTTGTGACAAGTGAAGGGTGAGTAAATGATGACAGAATTTCAAGTTTTAGGTGAACTATTCCTTTAAGGAGAAAAACGCTAGCTGTTTTTTTCAAAGCACCTTTCAAAGGTTTTTTGTGCTTTTGCCTCAGTCAATGCAAAGAAAACATCCAAAATACACTTTTAAGTGTTTCTTTTGTCATACCTTTTTGTTAGACATTTTTCTGCAGATTTCATTAACACTAATCTCAAAATTAGTTGTTTTTTTCTCCAGCACTGAGCAATAAATCTCACATCAACAGCATATTCACCAATTTTTTACTCTAGCAGTTTGCAGTATGTTTTTAAATGTGAAGTTACATTTAAAATCCCTACTGTAAAAACCTTAGACTCTAATATCAAAAACATTTGAACCCAACTTCACGCATACAATGTTCTGATTTTTGTGCTAGAAATGCTTGCAAAGTGGCACATATTTAAAGAAATAAGGCATCATTTTTAAAATTTAAATATAACATTTATTTGTAATTTTAATGCAATAACTTGCATGAAAACAATAAACAGAATCTATTTAAAATTTACAGCTGAAACAATAGAGAAACAATGCAGAAAAAGAATACTTTTTTGAAACTGATGGTGTCACCTTTGCATCTCAGTGTGACATGTAAAATGAATATAAAGAATAATAGTCTGATTAGCGGAGCCATCCAAATAATAATAACAAATAAATCCAAAACAAGAAAATGTGATCCACGCACATTGTATATGACCATCTGCTATTCCATGATAAAGATCAAGATAAAGATCATGGAATACAACCCCTTTTGGGGGTTGAGGGGGATTCCTAGTAACTTGTACTTTTTTCAATACCACCTCGGTTGAGGTTCTAATTAAGCTGTACCGCTACTAAAATGTCACTTGATTTGCTACACAAGACATAAAGCCCACCAGATTTAGCGAAATAGTTAGCATTGGCAATTTATTTATTTTAAATTACTGTTGCACACAACTTAGCATGGCTGAATCATGGTCATGCAGATGCTCTTATGTTAAGGCCGGGAAACACAAAGCCGACAGTCAGCCGTTGGGCAGCGTCAGGTCATCAGTGAGTGACTGTCAAGCTAGATTGTTTGGTGTGTTTCACACATCAACTCTCGTAGGGTTAACGTTGGAGCAAATTGGCCTGATTCAGCATGTAGAATCAGTGAAAAAAGGCTTTGATTAGTTTTGGTTATTCAGCAGCGAAAGACGCAAAAAGGTGCAGAATGCGTGCTTTTGTTTCAGTCGCCTGTCGTTCGTTAGGTGTTCATGTGCAGTTTTTCGATTGGTTTTTGTCTGTGCTAGTTCTTCAGCATCAACTTGGTGTGTCCCAGACTTCATGTAATATTTGTCCAGGTTTGATGAAGTGCGAGAGGCAAGAAGGAAAGACTTGAGGCACATAAATGGTAGAGCATCTTTATTTACATTGTCATACAACATGATCTATCGGTCATCTTCATATTGAATGTCATAAGCAAGTGGTCCATCCATGGCAAAGCCAATGTAGAAGGACACTTTCTCAGTGCTGTAGCCACTTCTCATATCACCAAGAAATGCAGGACGCAATGGGATCTTTATATTTCCATACTCAGTGAAGACCTCACCTTGCTCAATAGTACCAGTCACTCTAAGGAGCCTGCTACATATTGTGGTATCCTTAAAGATTTCTCCTGTTTGCCAGAGTATGTTTCGATTCTTCACATTACTGACATTCTCTGATCTGTCGAGAGAAACTTTTGTCACCAACCTCTGTAATCCGTCAGATTTTCCCAGGAAGAAGTGTGCAATGGTTGACCTTGTTCTGTACAAATAAGAGAGCTTCTTTCTGGCTGAGCTTCTGATTTTATCAACATATATTTTAATGCCAGTGCTGTTGACATTTCTTCCTGGCCAGAGCAAGAGTATGGCAAGATAGAATGGCTCTGGGTTTTGGTGCTGTGTACCGACCTCTTGCAGAATATCTTGTAAAAGCTCAGAGAGGTTCCCTGGGGATTTTGCTAACTTTGATTTTGGCGAGGTCAAATTCAGTATAATATGTGCAAGCAGATGATTCGTTTTATCCTTTGTAGTTTTGATGGCAGAATTGTCATTTATAAATAAGTATTTTTCAACAATATTTTCTACAGGCACTTCTTTGGGCTCCAAAAACTGGAGAAGACCTGGAAACGTATCTGCTCTGCTTTCCTCCAGAAATATTCTGCAGTTTTCAATGTCCATATTTAAACTCAACATTGGTTTCTGCTTTTGCTCTTTTTGTTTGTCCTCTGCAGAGGCACAAAATAATGAGATATACTGTTTATAGTGTTCTGAGATCCTCTGGCGAGTCTTTGCATCTTTCTTGTCATTAGATCCTTTTTCTTTCATGTAAGTGAAGTAAATTTCAAGAAAATCAAATGCCTCTTTCGTCTGTGATTTCAAAGATGTAAGGAAAGATTCGTAGTCCTGAAGAACAGCAACAAATGTATCATTGGCTTTGCTTTTAGAAATTGGGATCTTTGAACAGGGCAATATTCCTTTGAGGAAGCTCTGGATGTAATGATCTTTCATTGGATCATTTTTCTCAAACAATGGGAGTTTTTTGATGATGTCAAAAACAACCATGGCTGTGTCAATTTCACCCATGTAGCCAGATATGTTGTATGGGCTTAGCTTTCTGTGAAGTTTTTGTTCACTTTCAAGAACATCATCTGTCTTTGCCAAGCTCTGAGCTCTTCTGAAAGCTTTGGAAGCTGTGCTTGCTAATTCAAGATAATCCCTCAAGTCATCAGCTTTCCATGGTTTCTTCTCTTGCTTTTTACATTCAAGTTTATGTTTTAACTCATTTTTCGCAACTTGTCCAACTGTATCCACAGTGTAGGAATTTTCTTTGATGGCTTTTGCACTGTTTGCCCACTTTTTAGCTTCAGCAAAGTTCTTCTCTTTCAGGTAGAAGTGCCTTGCTAGAGCTTGAGGAATTGTGAAGTCTTTATCAAACCTTTCCGAAGCTGCAATAAAAATTGCCTGTATTTTACTCAGACAATCTTCTCCTGAGTTTATGTCTTCTATCAATGGTGAAAACAGAGTGTCTTTCTCATCCCCTTCTGTCTTGCGGTAGCGGATGATCAACATGCTTTTCATGGACTGAACAAAAACATCCTTCACAGCAAAGGTTTTGAAAAAGACATCACAATGCAACATGTCAAGCACAGTGTCAGCCCTGGAGCAGTTATATGTCTTCTCTAGTTGTTTCACACATTCTTTTGCAAGATGTTGATGAACAAAGCGAACTGCTTTGAGTCCTCCATATTCCTCTGCCCCAAATTCAATCAACAGACAGGAGTAGGGCTCCATTTTCTCCAGCACTGATTCTCTTCCCCAGCGTGCACTTTTAATGCCCAAAAAATCTTCACATAAAGATCTTGAGATGGCTGGTTCATCCACATATGAATTAAGTAAAGCCAGCATGCAGAAGAGCCGTGCTTGTTTGTTTTCAACTCTGAAATCTTTTAGTATGTTAGTTGCAACATTTTCAACATACATGGGGTCGAAATTTGTTTTCATGATCATGAAACTGTAGAAATTCTCAGTTGTGAAAGACTTTGTTTCTTGAAGTTCTTTAAGCTTCATTTCAAAGGCTTGTTTTTCCTTGTCAGACAGTCCTGCAGTGATAAATTCACTCTGAGCAACACTTTTCTGGTGTTTGTCTTTTGGAGTTTTTGTACGTATGCAGTTTAAGGTGATGACCAATGCACCGGTTTCTCTCATGATTTTCGTCAAGGAATGCTGGAGCTCGAGTGTGTTTTCTGTTTCTTCTGAATCTTTCACTAGTAGTAGGACTGGTGTTTTTAAGGAATGCTCACTTTTTCCACACTTCATCAAATGAGCAACATGTTTGGCCACTTCATTCTTTGAAACGGTGTTGTCTTTTAACACCACACATCTGAATTCTTTTCTGAGATCCCACATCACGTGCATGGCCATGGTGGTGCCGCCGCACCCGGGGTGATGAAACAGATTCACCATGACACAAGTACTTTTGGTATATTTGGCCAAAGATCTAATATTGTTCTCTAGTTTTGAATGTTTGTCTCGTTTTATGAATGGTTTTGCTGCAGGTTGCTCTGAAAAGTAAAAGTTCCACCATTTGACTTTGCCTCCCCTGTAGAACTCAGACTCTGTTTTAATTCTGAACTCTTCAAATTCTGCAGAGCTCTCGTCATATTCATTTTCACATTCATTTTCACAGAGGATTTCAAGGGATGTCATGAGGTCTTCATCTTTCTTTTGCAGAATCACTGAACTGCCTTCTGCAGATGGAAGAAGTTTCTGAGCGTTTTGCTTGCTCTGTCCCAGTTTCAGTATCGTCCCATTGATTTCACTGAGCTCCAGATCATATATACTCTGTTGACTGATGTCATGTTCACATCTGGACTGAATGAAATCCCTCCATTTATTAAAAGAATCTACTGAAGTGCAAATGGTTGATATGTTTTCTGTACCACCAAGGTTTTTATAAAATGACATGAAAGTGTCAAACATTGGGTCATTCATGGCCTCAACAGTGGAGAGGAGGAGAAATATGACTAAGAATCGTCCTCTTCGAAGAATGTCTGGGTTGCAGAGAAATGAAATCATGTCTTGAACTTCTCCTGCTTTCTGTTTTAGCCATTCACTTGGTTTAAGTGGTCTGTCAGATTCTGTATTGAGGTCTTTTCTGCCATTACAGAATATCCAACTTGTTTGATTGTACAAGTTGAGACTTTCCACAATTTTGTCTGTATCCCCATTAAACTGGCTTGGTGTGTGAAGGTTTGCAATTCGAACATCTCTGTATTTGTGGCACGATCCATTTACTACCGAATCTGGATCAAAGTCCAGCACACAGAACAATTTTAAGGTCGTCATGAACTGAAGATGCTGGAGTTGTTCAGGGTGACTTTTGTTTGTTACAATGATGAAATGACCGTAATGATCCAATCTGTTTCCTCCACATGTCAGCAGATCCTTCAGCTTTTCCCCTTGGTTTGACGTTTCTTTGCTGTCAGGTCTCTTTTCTGCCTCCTTCCTCCTATCATCCATAATGCTTACTTGTTCACTTATTCGTGTCAGTTCATAATGCAAGTC
The DNA here is from genome assembly GCA_903798115.1 of Danio jaintianensis. Taxonomy (NCBI): domain Eukaryota; kingdom Metazoa; phylum Chordata; class Actinopteri; order Cypriniformes; family Danionidae; genus Danio; species Danio jaintianensis. The sequence continues at coordinate 26,883 of CAIGQV010009794.1, forward strand.
TTTTGGATTACCAGTTTTATAGATATCTCTGGTTGTTGCACCATCTCTGATGAACAGAGACTTTCCTTTGCTCTTTTTCCATTGATTTTCTTCATCCAGAGTCTGGATATAAAACAGCTTTCCATGAACTATGGTGTGGGATGGTACAACATCCACCTCTATGATATATTTTCCAGAGAGAGGGCCATCAGGACAGAGAACTTCTACAAAGCGTGGTTGTCTGATGGATGCCTTTGCTTCTTCTGTATGTTCTGCAAAGTATTGTTTAATGCCCTGATTAAAGTGATCAATGATAGCATCCTTCTTGTCAACACTGACCCCGATGATCTCTCCATGAACATATTGCGAATCTTTAGAGTCGGCTACACCAAAGTGGATGGTTCCGTTAGTGCGGCTGTTCATGCATCCAGCAGCAAAGCGAAACACCTCTTTATTGAACTTCTTCTTCATCACGGTTATATCATCTGTTCTGCCCATAAACTTATACTCATGAACTGGATCAATCAGATTTCCTGGTCCAGTCTCTGGTGGCAATACGTAGTTTTGAATGTATCGATGAGAAGCAGGGCTCTGATCAAATGGATAGAGACTACATGAGTGTTGTAAGGATCCAGACATCTTTATGTGACTTTCTTTTTCAGCAGGAATTTCTGTTGTTTTAGGGACATTTGACTCTGTTGGTTTAGTTTCTTTCACATATCTGGATGGAATACTTGCCCTTAAAAGTTCATTTTGTTGTGAGTCTTCCATTGCATTTGTTTGAGTAATGTTATCCACTGAATCTTTTCCAAAATTTGTGATATTTTCCATGGAAGTGGATATACTAGTTTTTTCTGTTTTACCCGATTTTCTCTTTTTAGCATTTTTTGATAATAGTGTTTGGTTTGTTGAAATGCTGACTTTGTTCTCCACTGTTGTGTCTAGCTTGGCCTCTGTGTGGAAATGGTCAGAAGAATGTGATTTTTGTTTTAGCGTCTCCAACCGTGTGATAATCTTAACAGCTGGCCCATGCTTTATACCAAGTTCCTGTAAATGTTTAGGTTGGTAACAAACCAGTTCTTCTCCAGATACCTCTTCTTCATACAGCTTGTCTGCATATTTTTTATCCACTTTAATCACCTCAGTCAGCCAGTACCGAACTTGATCTCTCGTCCAGTCCTCTACTCGAAGAGGGAGTTCTGTCTGTTTATTCACTGTAGCCATACTATAAGAAATAAAATAAAAATAATAATTATAATAATAAAGAAATTATGACTTTTGCGCAATAAACAAGAGTCAACAGCACAGACAAAACCATATGATTTGGGCAAGTCTTCTAGAAAGACAAGACATCACTTTATATATTGAACATTAGGGGTGCTTTCACACCTAGACGTTTGTTTTGGAACCTGGTGCGTTTGCCCCCTTAGCTCGATTTATTTGGCATATTTGAACACTCCAATCATGCTCTGATCCATGCCAAAACAATCAGTCTGAGCCTGAATGAGGTGGTCTCGGCTCGGTTGAAACCCGAATCGAATTGTAGTGAGAATCGATTGTAGTGAGAAAGCAATGCGATCCAGCAAACGAACCAGCCCCTATCACAGTGTATTATGGTTACGTAATATCTATATAGCTATATGTCAGTGCAGAAAT
>CAIGQV010009832.1:0-12482 GCA_903798115.1 Danio jaintianensis
CAACACTATATTTTTTACTTGTCCAGAAAATGCTTCTTGATGTAAGGATTTGTAGATATTTGGACTAGAAACAGTAGATTTCCAGTGTAGTTACTGGATTCACAACACAAAAGGAGTCCATAAATCATTAGTATATGAAAACACACTGAAGGAAGACACACAGGTATAATTTACTTTTGGCCCTGATAAAACGGTGAAATAAAAAGCAAGTAAGAAGGGGAAAAAGTGCCACCATAAATGCATTCATATGGCTGTTTTTACGAGGCCGAAAACTTCCTGAGTGGAAACTGTAGTGAGAGTTGTCAGTATGCAGAGTGATATATACTTTTATATATTGATGGAGCTCAAAACCGTTGGCGGGAAATTCCCCTTGAGCTTTGAGCTGGACAACATTTGAGATCAATCGACGGCCTTTCTCAACAACAACAAAAACAATCCTGAAAAGGTGGGTGGAAGAAATGGAAATAAAAGCTAAAAATAAACGTGAGTTCTCTCTCTCTCTCTCTCTCTCTCTCTCTCTCTCTTCTTCATAAAGCTATAACGCTCATCTGTTCCTTTCAGTGGTTATGCTGTGAAGTCAACCCGGCCAATACTTCACTTCTGAAATCTGTCACACAGGAAAAACACCTTGTTTCTGCCGTACTGAAAGACTGAGCTTGATTTTATTAGTCAAACTGCAGATCAGTGAAAGGTCACGCTTTTTACATCCATATGGCCTGAAACTGTTACCGGTGACTCATTTGTGCTTCCAATTTAAAGGAGACCTATTTTGCCCCCTTTTTATGAGATGTAAAATAAGTCTTGGATGAATGTGTAGTGAAGTTTGAGCTGAGAATAACACACAGAAGATGTTCTCCATCTCTCTCAAACTGACCCTTTCAGGCTTTGATCCTAATTGTGGCGTTTTGGTGACTGTTGCTTTAAATGCAAATGAGATGGTGCTCTTTTCAGAAGAGGGCGGAGCTACAGACGGCTGTGTGTCACCATAGTGACAGATGTAAAACAGCACTGTGTGTGTTGTCAGTGCTGGTCAGGTGTGCATGTTGTCGTTGGTCAGTGTGTGCTTCATGCTTCTGTCAGTCTATGGAGACTCCTGTCACTGTTCATCTAAAACTCCACATCTATAATCCTCTTAGTCTATGCTGACATTATCTTCAGCAGCTCAAACACTCGAATGGCTAATGGACAGACGGCTGCTTCTCACTCAGGGCTGCTGTTTATGCTAATGAGGAAGAGACGGGCACTAGTGGGCGGGGCTTTCCCCCTCTGATGACACGTACAAAGGGATCATGTCAATCAAAGTGTTTCTGCATCAAGTCTGATTAGAACAAACACAATTCATTCATGTTCCCCATTAGAGGCTGGAGATATTCACACACTGCTGACACACACACTACTGGGGTTAAACCCCACGTAAAAGTGATTTCTGAATAATAGCTCTCCTTTGAGTTAACTTGATGTTTGTTTGTCCAGATTAAAACCCTCTCATGATGTCTTTGTACTTGAGGATGCAGAAGAAACTCAGTTGTGCAGGGAAATGCAGAAAGAGCGGTGTGGAAAATAGACTCTAGAGAGTGACACAATGGAGACCTCGATGGTTTTACACATCACTTTCAGTATTTCAGTATATTATGTGGTGTGAGACAGCGGGGATGAAGACCCTCAAAGTGAACGCATGAGAGTTCCTGTCAGGCTCTGAGTCACATATATACTGCAAAAAAGGCTTAGAGTTTGTGTCTTGTTTCTGGTCCAAATATCTGAACATTCTTAAATCAAGAAGCATTTTCTAGACAAATAACAAATATAGTGTTGTTTTCAGAAATAATGAGTCAGAATGAAGTGAGTTTCTCCTTAAAACAAGCAGATTGTGCTTACCCGGCTGGAAGATGATCTAGCTTGTTTTTATGAAAAACGCACTTAATTTTGCTGAAAAAAACCCAAAAAACAGCTGAAAACCTGTAACCATTCACTCCTATAGTATTTGTTTTTCCTACTATGGAAGTCAATGGTTACCGGTTTTCAGCTTTCTTCAAAATATCTTCCTTTGTGTTCAACAGGAGAAAGTAACTCATAAAGGTTTGGAACCACTTGAGGAGTAAACGGTGAGTAAATTGTCTTTTTTGGGGTGAATTATCCCTTTACAACCAAAAGGTGAACTACACCTTACAAATCACTTAGCAACACCCTAACAACCAACTACATGGACACACTAACAACCATTTAGCAACACCATAGAAAGCACAAGACCACCTCAGCAACCACTTAACAATATCCTAGGAATCAATTAGAAACCCTCTAATAACATCTACCTAGAAACCCAACAACTGCTTAGCAACACTCTATAAAGCATCAATAACACCCTAACAACCTCTCAACAATTCCCTAGAAACCACTTAGAGATACAGTGGGAGCAACATGAACACCCTATCAACCACATAACAATAACCGAGAAACCAATTAACAACACTCTAAAAACCTTCTACCTAAACCCCCAACAACTATTTAGCAACACCCTAAAATGCATTAATAACAACCACTTAACAATACCATAGAAACATTGTGATAACCATCTTCATAGACTCCCAACAACTGCTTAGCAACACCCAATAAAGCACCTATAACACCCTAACAACCATAAAACAATACCCTAGAAACCACTTATCATCAACTTAACAACCATCTCCCTAGACCCCCTAGCAACTGATTAGGCTTAGCAACACTCTATAAAGCAGCAATAACACCCTAACAACCATAAAACAATACCCTAGAACAGTTCACAATACATGCAATACAACAATACCATAGCAACAGTTCACTTAGACCCCCTAGTAACCACCCAGAACACAGTTTAACCAGTTAGCAATGCAGATGCATCTAATCAAAACACTAGAAGCCATTAATAACACTGTAGACCCCATCCAGAACACCTAACACTTACCACAACTCGTTAGCAACCACTAACCATGCACAAGAATCAACATAAACACACAGCAACCTCCTAGAACACTCTAGAATCACTTAGAAATGGGACTTATGAAAATACGAAGGCATTGAAGATAACAATAATAATGCATGTTTGTTTTCTATAATTTCACTGTATGTTCCACTGCAAACATGAATCGGAGTAGTAGAAACTTCCATGGAAATAAATGATCAATCACTGGCCATTCCTGTGTGTTTTTCTTCTTCCAGGAAATGTTTGGATTGCCATCAGCAGGTTTTCCCCTACTATACTGCACGTTTGTTTAGTGACTGATAAGGAAGAGCATAACATGGTCATATCCTCTGATTGAGAGAACGACTGCAATGAGATGCTGTTTACTGCGCATGTTTACTGGGCCTTATCACCAATTTAATTAGAGCTGAACGGAACTGCGTCTGAGAACAAGGTGAAACACAGAGGAAATACTGTATATCACTCTGATAACACTTGCAAACTGTGCTTTAAAATGTATGTATATAGACATACATCATCATCAGCTGTGAGTAAAGGGATATATATCTGATGCTCCAAATGAAAGTCTTTTACAAATGTTGTGTTTTGGTGCTAATAATATGTTTATATTGTATATTCAAATCCTTTCGAATTGTCAATTCATATAACTGTGATGCCTTTTAATTAACATTTACATTTAAATATTAACATAAATTAGCTTTAATATGTAAAGCTTTTAAAATGACTGTGTGCTGAGCTGTGTGTGAACCAAAATAAAAGATCGATTTGCATTGATATGACAATAATTCCTTTAAGCTGCCTTCTCAAACTTTCAATTCAGTGTTTATTTCAGCCTTATACATGTTTAAATTCATTATATTTCTGATAATGATATCTTTTACTGTTAACTAACAAACTGATTCTCTCATGTGTTATGTGATTGGCTGTTTGTGCATTCATGTGTCTGTGATAGGTCAACCCAGGCTCATTCTGAAAACGTACCCCTATATACATTTCTGGAGAGCACCAAATACGTCCCAGGAGCTACGTTTTTCTGCAGTTTTTGTTTTCGTGAATCCACCAGAGGCCGCTGTGTACGCTTTTACAGGTCTCAGATTTCTCTCACGAGTGCCATTCACGCCTGCTGTTCTCACGTAAATCCACCAGAGGCCGCTGTCGACTGACTGACTGACCGATCGACTGACTGACCGATCGACTGACCCACCCTCCTCCTTCCCTAAACCCAGCCAGTGACAGTGTTTTCAAAAGCAATCCAGAAAAAGAAAAGCCCTCGCCTGATTTTTACCAGGTTTTCAGATTTTACCACATTCTCACCCTGTTATTTACTTGTTTATTTTATTTTTTGGCTTCTGTTTTTGTCTGACCTGATTTCTGGAACCGTTCCTCACCAGACTCGAACCCCGTCGTTGCGGTCAACTCCGGTCTACGTCTCAAGTCTGCCAACGTACACTACAAGCTACTGGACAAACTGGTAACAGCAGGAAAGCCGTCCATATGGAGGTAAGCGGTCAGCTGGTAGCGTGAAAAGGAACGGCGTCATACCGCCCCGTAGCGTTCGTTTTAAAGGTGAAAGGCAGCCATATGTACCATCTGGATACATAATTCACCATCTCCAGAAATGTATATAGGGCTACGCTTGCAGAATGCGCCTGTGTTGACTGTATGTGTTTATTTTATTGTATTTTCACATATTCCTATTTACTTATTTCATTCAAAGATTTGATTACCCAGCGTTCATGTTGTTTTTAATTTTTAAAAATTATTATTTTTATTATTTAAAATGAAAGAAAAAACTGTCTCAATCTTGAAACACACAGTAGGTGCAGTAACAGCACTGACTCTGTTGTTATTTCATCTTATAAACACTTTCTAGTAATCAGACTGTTGCCTTTTTCGCGTCTGATGTTCATTTTCCTGCTATTGTCTGGCAGAGATGGCCCCGTCCTCCTTAAAATGCGTCCCTCCCCAAACCCCCCAGCCCTCCCTTCAGCACCAAACACACACACACACACACGCACACTCACGCACACACACACACACTCACGCACACACTCTTTCCTCTTCCTTTCCTCCTCCACTTGCAGCTTCAGACATTTGGGGAATCCTGAAACAAGTTGTTCCTGCAGAGGCATTGAGTCCAGCTGGAGTCCACTGTGAATGAACAGAGCAAACAATCCTCCATTTCTCCACGAGTGCTGATCTTTCTGCTAAATCCTTCATGTCTTTAGTTTTGAACACTTGGACAGCGTGAGACTCTGGAAGTGGCTTTTTGATTATGGACATAGAGACACTGTAGAGCCCTTCACACTGCATGAACACTCGACTCGCTGGTAAGTGTCTGCTCTAAGATCTTCAGCTGTTTCTTCATTTGACAGCAAGCACCACTGAAAGAGCAGTTCAGGTCTCAGAATTTTGCCCCAAGTTTTGGTGGCATCTCAGTCCCATGCTATGCTTGGTTGTCAGGGTTGTCAGACGGTGTTTTCTTCCCGGGACGGTCCAGAGAGCGTCTGGACTGGGATTACTGGCTTCCTCCTGTTGTTTTCAGTGCAGGTTTTGTCCTCCGCGCTCCCACGCTCCAGCGCAGAGGGGAAGGAAAGCGCTGATAAGGGTTTAGGACTCGCCGGGAGAGCGGCTTTTGTTAGCTGACTCCATATGTGTGTGTGTCTTTAAAGGAGAACTTTTAGCTGTGTGTGTGTGTGTGTGAGAGCCACTTTCTTCACTTGTTTTGTTGTTTTTGGAGGTAACTTCTCTTTTTATGGGTGGAGGGGTGCGAAAATTGGAAACAGACCCACCCAGAGCTGAAGTGAGTCAGACAGCATGTGTGCATCGGTGTCAGTGTTGGACAAATAACACTCCCATGACTTAGAAAGAGAGATTGTTTGACCAGAGGTTTTAAATGGCTTTAATATGATGATGACATGATGGTTGTGATATTATGGGTTTTGCGAGAAGGGGTGGGATGTGTTCTTTTGGGTGGGTGGAATAATGTGTTGGATATCTGCTGCCATGCGCAGAATCAAAATTGGTTTCTTTGAGTGTTCTTGGGTTGTTGTACGCTCTTCAAATGGGTGTGCTGGTTTTGTGGCTCTTTAATGCACCAGTAGATGATTTCTGAAGAAGTACACTTTAAAAAATCAAAGATCTTCATTGGCATCTTTGGTTTTATTAAGACACTTTGACATCTATGAAGCCTGACCATCCAACAAAAGATTCTAGATAGTGGAAAAAGGTTCTCCAAGTGAAAGATAACCTCTCTTTTAAGAATGTCTCTTTCTTGTTTTGGAAAGTAAGTAGTACTTCTATGTGTTGCAGAGAGCTCCAATCCTAGTTAATCACACCGTAACCAGCTAATCAAGGTCTCTGGGATCACTATAAACGTAAATCACTAGAAATTAAGCTTGGGGATTGTTGGAGATCCACTTTGCAGGATGTTATCCCTCAATCAGCAGGATTGGAAATCCCTGTTACATGGTGTCTCTGAGAAAAAACACATTGGCAACCTTTATTTTTTTTTTTACAAAATGCTCTTAGCATTCGGCATCAATACTTCAGTGTTTAGTGTGTCAAGAAATAACAACAAGTTAACAACGAGTTTGATTTGATTAAAAGGCTCAAAGTCCTTTCTGCTCTCCATTCATTCCTAACTCTTCTCTACACTGTCCTATACAGTAAAATACATTTAAAAAATGCTCTTAGTAGGTCTTTAATAAGAGAACTGGGTTGAGTAAATGTGCATTCACAGTTGTTCAAAATAACTTTGCCTTGGTCATAGACTTACAAAGAAGTTTCTTCATTGAAACTGAAAGATGATTTCATTGAAAGTTTTCTCAACCTTTGGATCATTCTGTGGACATGGCAGAGCCGCCGGTGGAGATCTGAGAGGAAATGAAATGCCCTCTTCTCACATCCACGAGGAAGTGGGCTTGTGGCCGGGCTTGTGATGCATTATTCCCACAGACTGATGCAGATGTCTGTTTCCCTAAATTTTAGGGCTGCACACTTTTGTCTACATGATATGCCCGTTTTAACAGCGAAATTGGGAAATACACATGTAATATGTTGAAGTCTTTCGTTTTAAACTTTAAAGAGAAAAGCTCTGGCCGTGCATGCTGCTCATTTCTGCTGAAGTTGTCAATGAATAACAAGTCATAAGCCGGAGCCGTCACCACAGACCAACTACAGGAATTAACAGAGTTGCATTGAAAAAGAAATGATTCATTGGATTTATTACATCTTTTAATTTCATCTTTGCTGAAAAACAATGGTTTATTGGATTTACTCAATTTTTTAAGGTAAGTGGCTGCAAATGATTTATATGGGCTGAATTTAAAGTTGAGAATTACTAAATGTAATGTGTTTGTTTAAATTCAGCCCATATAAATTGTTTGCAGCCACTTACCTTAAAAAATTGAGTAAATCCAATAAACCATTGTTTTTCAGCGCAAACCCAGAAGCATTTCAACTAATATGAAGATTTGCTCGTTTTCCATCAGTTTTTAGAGCGTTCAATATTCTCTCGAGTGCTCTGAGATTCCCAGTTTTCAAAGGGTATTGGTTTACAAAGGGATTTAAAGGCATCTTCCTCTCTTTATCCGCTCTGTGCTGTATCCCTGTCTCTCAGGACTGCCTGTGCTATTAGTGATAAGATGAGTTGCAGTAGCTTTTCCTGTCCTGCGCAGGAAGAGATACTCTCTGCTCGGCCACCGGCTTGTCCTGCGCCCATCCTCTGGTCCACTGGGAATATCACTGTACTATTGAGGGCGAGCGATCATCCAGCTGTTGGCAGCCCTACTCAACTGCCTGTCCATCTAAGCCACCACATGCTGTAAACTGGCACATAGCGTTTCTCTACAAAACTGCATCGATTACTACTACTAGCATGGCATGCATAATACAGTGTTTTAGTCATTTTAAAGCACACTCCGCTTTGTTTGGAAGTAGACTCACTTGACAAGTGCCCTAGAGTTAAAACGTTTTACCATTTGTGAATAAATTCAGCCAATATCTGTGTTTGACAGGAGCACTTTTAGCTTAGCTTAGCATAAATCTACGGTTAACAGAAAATGAAAAGTTGCTATTGTCTAGGGTGATATGGCTAGAAACTATATTCTCATTCAATCAAGGAACTTTGCTGCCATACCATGACTACAGCAGGAGCAATGATTTTATGCAGTGCTGTTACCTAGTTAACTAGCTGCGGACTATTTTCAGGCGCCGTCTAATATTATTTAAACATGGTAAAACTCAACTGTGTAACTGTAAAGGAGTTATAAAACAATCCTATTTTTGTTTTAAAGTGTAGTGTTCCTTTAAGCAAAACGTATATTTTATGAGAGAGTATATGGGTGTTTTCCAGCACTGCGGGTTCACGACTTAGTGTACTCTCAGTGCTGAAAGGGCATCTGCTGTGTAGAACATATGCCAGAGTAACTGGTGGTTCATTCCACAGTAGCGACCCCTGGTAAATCAAGGACTAAGCCAAAGGAAAATGAATGAATGAATGAATGAATGTATTTTGGACAGCTGGTAAAGATTCTTGCTGGAGTTCTCAATGATTGTTTAAGTGGTTTCTTGGGAGTTGATAAGTAGGTGATCTAGGTAGTCAGTCCATATCAAAACCCCTCATTATGACTTTTTTCTAAGTCATAATGGGGGACATTTCAATGGCCAAAAAAAAAGTCTGATTGCTTAAAACCCCCCTAAGAGCGAGAGTCATAGTGAAGCTTGCACTAATTAATATGGTCAACCCTGGAAATGGGTCACAGGAAACTTGATCTCCATCCAAATGTTCTCCCAGAGTTCCAGCCCTGGGGTCAAGAGGGGTCAAGAGGTCACCCGACTGCACATCCTTCCAGACAAAGATTGATCTTTAAAACACTCCATTCCCAGACATGCCACATGCACTCGCAGCGAGTACCTTTACATGGACACAGATACTCTGATTTAAAGACAATACTCTGATTAAGAGTCGACTATGTAAACAGAGATTTTTGATGACATTAATCAGACTAAAGTCATAATCGATCTAAACAGAAATGAATGAAGACGTGTGGAGTATTCCTGTTTTAGTGGCGTTATTAAAGTTCAGTACAGACATATAAACATCGCAATCAAACTATTACCGTCATGTAGGACTTTTCCAACCCAGGCTCATTCTGATTACGTACCACTATATACATTTCTGGAGATTGCCAAATAGTTTTTGTTTTTCTGCAGTTTTTGTTTTCTGACTGACCGACTGACTGACCAACCGACCGACCGACACCCCCACCGGGGTGATAGTGTTTTGAAAAGCAATCCAGAAAAAGAAAAGACCTTGCCTGATTTTTACCAGGTTTTACCTCATTCACCTCAGTTATTTACTTACTTATTTTATTTTTTGGCTTCTGTTTTTGTCTGACCTGCTTTCTGGAACCATTCTTTACCAGACTCGAACCCTGTCATCGCAATCAACTCCTCTCTGTGTCTCAAGTCCACCAACGTACATGACGAGCCACTGGAGAAACTAGTAGCAGTGGGAAAGTCGTCCATATGGAGGTAAGCGGTCAGCTGGTAGCGTGAAAAGGAACGGCGTCATACCGCCCCGTAGCGTTTGTTTTAAAGACGAAATGCAGCCATACGTACCTCTGGATACATAATTCACCATCTCCAGAAATGTATATAGGGCTACACTTGCAGAATAAGCCTGTGTTGGACACTTCACTGGATTTTGCGACAGGACGCACACAAGGCAGTTGTCAGGCATTTGACTTCAAACAAATGAGAACGGCTTCAAGCTGGCTTCAAGCTTGACAATGCTGAGAATTCTGGAAGAAATGGACATTATGATGTGCCTTGACTTTGAAGTGAGTTTTTCACTGGGGCATGAATGAAAAGTTAGTGAATGAATCCCATTAGTATCTGACTGCAGAGGTGGCCTGTGGCTTGAGAATTTGTATCCATTGTCGTCTGTTTGCACGCATTCATTTCCTAACCCTAACCTAACCCTAACCTAACCCTAACCCTAACCATAACCCTAATTTATCCAGCATATGTTTTACACAGTGGATGCCCTTCCAGCTGCAACCCAATACTGGGAAACACCCATACACACTCATTCACACACACACACACACACACACACACACACACACACACACACACACACACACACACACACACACACACACTCATACATTACGGCCAATTTAGTTCATCAATTCCCCTATAGCGCATGTGTTTGGACTGTGGGGGAAACCGGAGCACCTGGAGGAAACCCACGCCAACACGGGGAGAACATGCAAACTCCACACAGAAACACAAACTGACCCAGCCGGGACTCGAACCAGCGACCTTCTTGCTGTGAGGCCACAGTGCTAACGACTGAGCCACCGTGTCGCCCCTGTTTGCACGCATAGTGTGAGGAATTAATTGCAGTTGAACTTGTCGTGAAATTAAAAACAAAACACTTAACATCACAAATGATGCCATGACGAACACAAACTGTTGAGGAAACTAGCGTCGAATGCTGACGTAATGACGTTAATGGAACTATGCACTGTAATACAGGAAAGGAACATTCAAAAAGCAACTCATGTAAACTCAATCATATTATTGTCGTATTCAGATTAAGGCAAATAATTAAATGTAAACATAGTCAATGAGTGTTAACAGCCCATAAGAGCCTGTCCGCATGGTTTTATAAGCACTTAACCAATACCCAAAGTGTCCCGGTGTGGAGTGATACTATTTCCCTGCAATGACTCCATTTGTTTTGCTTGATAAATGAAATGGAAAGGCATCAGTAGGTGGCACAGAAAGTCTCTAACCTTTCAGAGCTCTCAGCTGCAATCACTTACACAAGGCATATTGCTTGAGACATGGAAAAATATTCTTCTGTGCATGCCACGATAGTGTAGCTCCATACTGAGCAGGATATGAGAAAACTATTTTTGTCCTTAACAATTTTGGGATTATCCACATGAGTGCTTTGTTTATGGAGTGGCAGCGAAGGTTCCTTTCAGATGTGGTCATGTGTTTGATGCCCTCCTCTGGTGACTCCAGTGAACTGAATAAATAGGAAACAAGGATGGAAAAGCCTCTTGTCTGTGCTATGCTTTCAAACCGCAACACGAAACACTCAGTTTACATGAAATACTAATGGTGGTTTGTTTTTTATGAGCTTCCTGTTGGGCATTAGGTATTTATCCCATCTTTATCTTTCAGGATATGTTGTCACTCGAGGTACACAGAAAGTAAGTGCTTCATCTGATATATTATGATTGTTTGTATTCCTGGCACATTTTATTGTATGACATATCTTTTATCTCTTCTTGAAATGCGTCAAGATGCCAAAGTCTAATGTGAAATGTCTCAATATGAATATACAGTCCAAATGTATACCATCAGCTAATCACATGGCAGCATTTAGACACGGTCAAGATGATCTGCTCAAAAAGATCTGAGTGAGAATGAATGAAATGTGTTTTAGTGTCTTTGAGTTTTAGTGGCCTGGCTATTGGTGCCAGACGGGTTGGTCTGAGTACTTCAGAAACTTCACACAGATAGTCTAAATTATCTGTAAATGATGTTTGAAAAGCTTAGCATCAAGCAGTATCATGTGTAGCTTTAAACTGAGCAAGCCCTTTATGGTTCAGTAGATTTTGAATGGCTGTTAGAGTTGTGAGAAAGAAAGTGCTCTGAAGGGGATCCCAACCATATCGTTTCTCTTCATCTTTACCGTTAAAGTAAACTCTTCTGTTGTTTTACATTCAGAACAGTTTTTAGATTGATATCTTTATCGTGCTTGTTGTGAATGGACCTTAAACCTATAGCATTCAGCAGTGATATGGTACCATACTCTTGTGCTAGGTAGCCTCACAAAAGGGTCCCAAAAAGTGGTATGGTTTGGTTGGTTATTGTGGCACCTTTTACAGACTGTAGGGTTCACGAAGAAGAGTACAGCAGCTCAGATTGTGTTAAGGTCAGAACAGAATGACCAGACTGAATCAGCTGATGAAAAAAAAAACAGCAGTAACTCAAACAAACACTCTTTACAGCTGAGGTCTGCAGAAGAGCGTCTCTTAATGCACCACATCCAACCCTGAAGAACATGAGCTGCAGAAGAGACACTCATTTCAGATAAAAACCAAAAACATTAGGCTAAAAGTCATGCAAACTCCAAGAAAATCAGAGTAGAGAAGATTGCGGAAAAGTTGCCTGGTCTTGATTTCTGCTCTAACGCTCAAAATATTATGTAAACATCATGAAGGCTTGGATCCATACTGGAGCGGTTCCGGCTGCTGCTGGTTTAATTGTGTAGGTTATTCTTTTCTTGGCACATTTTGGTGCCTTTTTTGCCTCATTTGCCCTGAGCAGTACAGTTCAGTGTGGTTCAGGACAGTACAATTTGGTTTTGGTACAAATAGCTAATCACAGACACATGAGTACAGCAAACAGCCAATCACAGACACACTAATGCAGCAAACAGCCAATAACACGACACACTAGTGCAGCAAACAGCCAATCACATGACACACGAGTGCAG
>CAIGQV010009860.1:0-34669 GCA_903798115.1 Danio jaintianensis
GACGCATTAAAACCCAAAGGCTCTTTTAAGAGCCACCTCAATGTGTCCAGAAAGATGATTTTTTCTATGGGTGAAAACTTCACTAATGATATTGTGCGCTTAAATGTAGGCAGATTTAACAAGCTGCTGTGTATACCCCGGAACTTGTCCATAACAAAAAACTGACTCCGTATTGGTCACTGTTCTTAACCAGTGATTTTTCTTTTCCACCATTACGCATGACAGAAAACTACAAAACGTGGTCATGAAAAAAAAAAAAACAGTTGGGTAAATTGATCTAATATTGAAATTATAAGTTAATACTTCTAAGCAGCTTGATATAAAGTGCAATTATACATTTTAAAAACCGGTTTAGGAAAAAAAAAAATTAAGAACAGAATAAGCATATTTTGCTTTTGCTTGTGGAGAGTCTTGAAGAAGAGTACACTTGCCAGACATATTAGAGCTGATTGTTGCCTTCCGCTTACACACTTTAGGTTAATGCAGTCACACAAAGTATTCTTGAGTTCAACTGACAAATACTACAGTAATGTTCAGTAAATATGGTTTTGAATCATTTTACAGTACAGTGCATCATACTTTATATATTATAGCATTAATTCAACACTTGGTTAATGAATATTACAGTATACTGTAAACTAAATAATGCAGTATATTTTAGTTTTTACTACAGTAATCTATGATATTCTGTAGTTTATTGCACGGCTCTCTGGAATACCTGAATGAGTTTGGTCAGTCATGACATTTCAAGGTATGTTATTCCCAGATAACCACTGAATCTAAGAACACATTCAACAGTATGTTTACATCCATATTTACATACTTGCCTGTCTCTACACAAGTTTTTACTGTTTGGCGCCATCTTGTGACTGAATAATAAGTAGGTTAGTGTATGCTCTATTCAGCCATTTTAGTTTCTGTTGATTTTGTGTTTAACAAAATATTTAATAAACTATTACACCTCAGAACAATCGATCTAAATGTTGATGTTTTGTGGCAAGTAGCCATGTAATAAGTGCGATAAAGTGCATCCGGGCAGTTGTTATGATAGAATTAACCCTGAAAGGCTTATCAGCAGCCTGACATGAAGGAAACTCTATCATTTAATGTACCCTATAGTTGTAGAAAACTGCAGTATTGGGTAGCCTAATTTGTTTATATTACTATAAGTTACTATAGGTTTGCAAAGGCTTTAAAGCTCGACTCAAGCGCTCAGAAGGCGGACAATTGATTTTAATTTACAATTAAAATTTAATATAGAGGTGGCAAGTTGTAAAAAATGAATTACATTCAGAATAGGTCCAGATAATAGTCAGTCTATATAAGTAATACTCTAGCATCACTGTTTGTGTATTCCAAAATTCAAAATACTGTTTGTAAATTCAGTATCAAAGTATTTTGTTGTATTTGTCCACACACCGTACTTTGTGTTTGTATTTTCAGCTGTTAAAAACTGTGTTTGGTTGACGTATTCATTTTACTTACATTATTGGCATTATTATGTGTTCACTCTTGAGCAGAGAAGTTGACAAAAATAACCTACCTTTCATTACTTCTTCTTCTTGTGGGGTTAATAGCCGTTGGCAGACCAACTTACATGATGCATTCCCGCCACCTATAGGATAGGAGTGTGGAGCGCATAATGTAGAAAAAGTTTGAAATCAAAAAGATATATGATAAGAATGGAGGGAATGAGATTACCAGGGGGAAGGGATACCAGGGAAAAAATAAATGGAGTAAAATAAAAAAATAAAATAAAAAGGGAATTTGATAGAGAAATATAAGAGAGAAACATTGTTAGAGAGAGAGAAAAAAATTAACACCTGAATAAATTTAAATACCTTTATTTTGCTAAACCATTCTTAAATTATATTAATCAATTTTGTTTCTTTTAAGTAATTAATTAATTGCTGTTAATTTTCCTAACAAGGTCTGAAGTGTTTGTACCGTATATGTTTAAGACTTGGACTAATTGGCATCTCTGTTTTTCATATGGAACACAGTCTGTAACTACATGTTCTATCGTTTCTGTTTTCCCACATTTATCACAACAGCCGGTCTCATGCTTTCCTATTCTGTACCTATATTGATTTAACAAACAATGACCAACACGCAACCTTGTTATTACCACATCATTCCTTCTATTACCAGACTTATTTCTAATACCTCCCACACTTCCTTGAATACTATGCATATGCCTACCTTTATCTCCATTATCCCACTTCCTCTGCCATTTCCTACCTATTTCCTTTGCTATCATGCTTTTCACTTTAGACTTACTTATTGTTATTTTAATTTATATTTGAGTATGCTGTAATGCTTGTTTAACGAGTTGATCTACCTCTTCATTGCCTACTACACCCATGTGACCAGGAACCCACAAGAAGCTCACAAAAAGTCCATATTGTCTTATTCTAAATAAACTTTGCATCACCTCATTCACCATGTCCTGTCTTGCTATAGATGTTCCACTAATTAAGCTATTTAGTACTGACAGAGACTCTGTGCATATTACTGATCTTAAAGGTTGCACTTGCTCTATCCACTTAAAAGCGAGGAACACAGCTACTATCTCTGTAGTGAAAACTGATAGACGGTCCGACATTCTGTTTGATATTTTAACTTGAATTTTTGGGATGTATACTGCTATTTTCTCAGATTTTGGATCTTTTGAACCATCCGTAAATATCTGTACAAAGTTGTAATACGATTGATTTATGTATTGTTGCAGTGCTATTTCATTTAATATATTTATTTCCATGTTGTGTTTTTCCTCATATAAATATAAATCAACTACTGGCATAGGAAAAAGCCAAGGAGGAATTGCAGAAGTTGGCACAGAAGGGGCTATATTGATGCCACATAAACCCATATTTTGAGCCTCTTCATTTGCTGTCCATCCAAAACTATACATCTTTTTATGCCCATATTCCCAGCATTCCTTCAATACTGCCTTTACTGGATGACTCTCTACATGGCTTTTTATGTGTACCCAATATCACATCTTTATCTTAAGCCTTCTAAATTTTAGAGGCATTTCACCCATCTCTACTTGTATTGCTGTTACAGTTGTTGTTCTTATTGCTCCGCAGCATATTCTCAATGCTTGAGACTGAATTGCTTCAATTCTTAACAATTGGGTTTTAGCCGCTGAACTATAAACCATACTTCCATAGTCGATATTTGATCTTACCAGTGCATTATATATTCTTTCAAGAGAGAAACGACAAGCTCCCGCCAAACATCTCATAACATTTATTCCTTTTTTACATTTATCTATTATTTTCTGAATATGTATATTAAAATTCAATTTTACATCCATCCATATTCCAAGGAATCTGACCACCGACACCTGCTCTATTTTCTGTCCATATAACTTAATACTTATACCTGGGTTCTACCTCTCATTGTTTTAACTGTCGCCAGTAAAAGTGGCCTTACCGCTTTTCTTTCCATCGACCCTCCCAAAGACACGTGACTTTGTAAAGCACCGCCTACGCAGGTTTCAACTAGGTCCTATAGATGATTGTAAAGGTCGCTTGTGCGCGCTTGGGAGGGATAGCAAAACTTACTCTTACTCTGACGATGTCTGGAAGAGGCAAAGGTGGTAAAGGACTGGGTAAAGGAGGCGCTAAGCGTCACCGTAAAGTTCTGCGTGATAACATCCAGGGAATCACAAAACCCGCTATCCGTCGTCTCGCTCGCCGTGGTGGAGTCAAGCGAATTTCCGGTCTGATCTACGAAGAGACCCGCGGTGTCCTAAAGGTGTTTCTGGAGAATGTGATCCGTGACGCCGTTACATACACCGAGCACGCCAAGAGGAAGACCGTGACCGCCATGGACGTTGTGTATGCACTGAAA
Organism: Danio jaintianensis; assembly: GCA_903798115.1. Taxonomy (NCBI): domain Eukaryota; kingdom Metazoa; phylum Chordata; class Actinopteri; order Cypriniformes; family Danionidae; genus Danio; species Danio jaintianensis. Next base: position 3,862 of record CAIGQV010009860.1, read on the forward strand.
CGGCAGGGACGCACTCTGTACGGGTTCGGCGGTTAAACGTCTACGATCAAAACCAAAGGCTCTTTTAAGAGCCACCTACATTTCTCAAGAAAGAGTCAAGTGTTTTTTTTTTATTTATTTTTTGTATGTATATAAATAAAACTTTACAAATATTTGTACATGAGAAATAATTGTTAAACTTATATTGGTAGCTCTGTAATTTTGAGCACAAATTTAAACAGGCGAATTTACGATGTTAAAATTTAACCCAAAAATATTGAGCGGGGGATTTTAATCCAAGAACCTGAAATCTGAGGAAATTTCTCATTGGTGGGGCGTTAGGCTAGGACTACAAAATCGAAGCATACGATTGACTGATCTGCCCAGAAGCTTGTCTCTTTCTGACCAATGAATCTGGTCTTTCTTACTACAATTAACATAAGGGCTGAATAAATAATCTGTGCGTCAATTAGAAAGAATCGCTGTTATTTATTCTCTCTCTTAAGAGCTACACATATTGTCTTTAAATAAGCTTCAATTCGTTTTTTTTAATCACACCATTATATTTTAATCTTGATAAACATTCTTCATCCAAGTTTAATAGTACTGAAAATATCTGGCATGTTGTACTGAGATGGCTGACATGAGAATTCAGTAAATGTGTTCAGATCAACGAATGATGTAAAGACGTTTAGTGGATTTGTGTGTAATGAAGTTTATAAAGTAATATTTTCTGTTTTGGTGTATTATGAGAGAAATACTGTAGCAATGTTTACCAAAGAATGATTGCAGTTCAATTTGAGTTTTAAACCTTAAGTTGTAAACTCAGCTTCTATACTCAAAATCATTCATTCATTAATTTTCCTTTGGCTTAGTCCCTTTATTTATTCAATTCATCTTTATTTCTATAGCTATTTATCAGGGGTCGCCACAGCGGAATGAACCGCCAACTCATCCAGCATATGTTTTACGCAGCGGATGCCCTTTCAGCCACAATTCAGCACTGGGAAACACCCATACACTACAGCCAATTTAGCTTATTCAGTTCACTTATACCACATGTCTTTGGACTGTGGGGGAAACCAGAGCACCTGGCAGAAACCCACGCCAACACGTAGAGAACATGCACGCTCCCCACAGAAACGCCAACTGATCCAACTTTGGTTCGAACCAGCAACCTTCTTACTGTGAGGCGACAGTGCTAACCACTGAGCCACCATGCAACCCATACTCAAAATCATTCCAAATAAATCAGAATTCTTTCTTCACTCAATTCTTTGGATAAATGGCAGATACAAGTAGATTCTGTCTGGCACTGGTGAAAACTGTCTCTGCTTTGAGTCTGAGTCTGAATCACAAATATGTTTTTTTGTATTTCAGTGATTTTGTCCATTTATTATTATTATTATTATTATTTTTACCTTTTATGAAACTGCTTTCAAATGTTTATAGTTCAACAATTTTGTGTGTCAGTAGATAGAAATGAATTTAGATAAAGTGCTTTAGAGATTACAGAAAAATAAATATGTACAAACTCATCAGTTCATTACAGTTGAAACACTTCAACAGTATTCTTGCATTAGAGGATAGTTTATAAATAATAACACAAATGTGAAGGAAAATTAAAATATATTTATTACACACTTATGTTAATTTCTACAAACAAAGTTTGATTCATAAATCTAATTATTCAAGCAAGCAATCTAGAAGAGCAACTGGTTAAAAACAGTAAAATACAAAAGTAAAGAAAATGATTTACTATTGGATAAAAAGACCAAAATACACAGCCTTTTAAAACAACCACACTAATAAAATATATGTAATGTTTTATGATATTAAATGATGTATAAGGTAATATGTTGCCGAAATAACAGTATTGAAGATAAACATTCAGAATCTTTAGATGTTAAACATGTTTTGAAGACTGAAGTTTATTCCTCTGCTACGGCGTTCTGACTTTGCTCTTCAGCAGATTGAACTGTGAAATAAACACAATGTACTTGTTTACAGTTTGGAGTTTGAGAGACGAATCAGACAGAAGTTTTACCTCTCGCTTTGTAGATTTTGAAGAGCAGCACGACTGTCGCTGACAGATACGGACAAACAGCCAGAAGAAAAAAGACAATCTTACAGGCAGAAATCTGAGCTGCTGAATCAGATGGTGAAAAAGAGAAACAGTAACAGTACTGGTTAAACATGAAATATAATTGTTTATGTTTATATATAATTGGAATATTTGGTCTCAGTCATTGTTATTTGTTCTAGAGTAAAACGATTTGACATTAAGCTGCATCATGTGAAATCTATTTAACTGTTAAAAGGATGAAACAATGCTTTATTATTATGATAGTGTTCAGTTCTAATTTCCAGCAAACAAATAAATGAACAATAATAAGGAAGTGTGGTCTCATAAACCTCATCCTATTCCTATGCCCCATATGGTGATGCACACGGCAGGTGGATAAATCTAAATGTGTTTTTATTAAAACAAATATAAATTTATTCATTCATTTTCTTTTCGGCTTAGTCCCTTTATTAATCAGGGGTCGCCACAGCGGAATGAACCGCCAACTTATCCAGCATATGTTTTACACAGCGGATGCCCTTCCAGCTGCAACCTATCACTGGGAAACACCCATACACACTCATACACTACGGGCAATTTAGCTCAATTCACCTATACCGCATGTCTTTGGACTTGTGGGGAAAACCGAAGCACCCGGAGGAAACCCACGCCAACACGGGGAGAACATGCAAACTCCACACAGAAACGCCAACTGACCCAGGCAAGACTCGAACCAGCGACCTTCTTGCTGTGAGGCGAACGTGCTACCCACTGCGCCACCGTGCAGCCCCACAAATATAAATATGCACATAATAAATATTACTATTAATAATAACATAATACAAATGCAAATTGCCATGTATAAACAGACTACAACAGAGCCAGATTCCAAAGCCCCCTGAGGTGAATACATGGAGGTACTAGTTTTTATATTTATGTAGTAAATAATAATTTAGGCTGCATGGTGGCGCAGTGGGTAGCACGTTCACCTCACAGCAAGAAGGTCGCTGGTTCGAGCCTCCGCTGGGTCATTTGGCTTTTCTGTGTGGAGTTTGCATGTTCTCCCCATGTTGTCGTGGGTTTCCTCCGGGTGCTCCGGTTTCCCCCACAGTCCAAAAACATGTGGTATAGGTGAATTGGATAGGCTAAAATTGTCCGTAGTGTATGTGTGTGAATGAGTGTGTATGGATGTTTCCCAGTGATGGGTTGCAGCTGGAAGGGCATCCGCTGCGTAAAACATATGCTGGATAAGTTGGTGGTTCATTCCGCTGTGGCGACCCCAGATCAATAAAGGGACTAAGCTGAAAAGAAAATGAATGAATGAAATAATAATTTTTTAACATTTTAATCTTAATTTTTTTTTTCATATATAAAGATATTTGTCTATAGCTGTACATCCTATGTGTATTAAGCAATGTGTACGTGCGTTTTGGACCTGCATAGGTGCATAACTAACGCGCTCTTTGAATAATAAAATATCTGTGCCATTGACTTTAGACCAGCCTTTAGTTGGTCAGTGGCATGGTCTATTTCAGTTATGATATAAAAATACAGTTATGATCATATTTCCGATCTATTTTTTTTGCCGGGTGTATGATAGTGGCCAAAAAATGATTACAGTAATGACATGACATTTCTCAGTCGCCTGGTTAGTACCTGGATGGGAGACCATATATGTTGCTGTTGAAAGTTGTGTTAGTGAGGCCATCAGGGGGCACTCAGCCTGTGGCCTGTGTGGGTTAGTGGTGGGCAAAGCGAGGCTTCATGAAACACTGAAACAGTCGAAGAAAATGTGTCGAAGCTTTGTAACATTTCAAAACCCGTCTCTACAGTGACAGCTAGTGGTCATTTGTATGTATTGCTCTGGAACAGCTTCAGCAAATAAACAGTTACGCAAATTGAGGTATTAAACCCCAAGTTGTAGAATTGAGGTTTCAAGTGATTTAGTGAAGCGGTGAGAGTTCCTGACTAGCATGCAGAGATAATGGGTTCAAATCCAGGGTGATGCAGCTATAGATGTTAGTTTTTAAATGCTCTGTTGAGTCTGTTCTTGTAATGTTTTGTTTTAACATTGGTATGACACCAGAATGAACACTTTGTGAATAAATATGTTTTGTTTTGGTCATAAAAAGTAACATCTTTAAAATACATCATAATTTCAGTCATAATTTCAGAGAATTTGTCGGGATTCAAACTCGGGCCATTTGCAGCACAGTTACACCAAGCAGCAACCTCCCACTCTCCCTCGTGAAGCCAATACGAAAGTAACTGAAACTGCAGTTCATCGACTCGCCTTTGGGGGCTGGCTCCAGGAAATTCAGATGTTCACTGACTGCAATGGTAAATTGGCCAATTTTACAGCTGATAAAAACATGTTTACAGCCTGGTACAAAAGATGGTTTTGGTTCATATAGCTAATATTACTCTTCATGACAACTGTGAGGGAGGTGAACTAATCCGTTTCGTTTATATTGAGTTATATTAAGTATGCATAATTAAGGGCGTGGCCACTTGAGTGACAGCTAGGTCTCGCTGCTCACCTCAGCTGATTCCGGCTGATTAGCCGCTGAACTCGGCATATACATCATATTTTTGTTTTGTTTTATGTGGCTTTACACAGTCAATTGCCTTTTGGGATTATTTCCTACAATTATCATATAATATGGCATGCTGTGTGCACTTAATTGTGCTCACAAACCGTTCAAGTGGCCTCCATTTCCCAGGTGAGTGAAATTATATACATATATACCAGATCTATAAATGTATATTTTATTTAAGATAATTTATCATTTACAATTTTCTTTAGACCTGTAAAGCATTTCAGAATCTAACAGATTGATTAGCTGTAGGCTATAAAACAGTCATCTGAAACGTTGTCATACAGTGTTATGCCTGGATTTAATCAATAGCCTTGCATTTACTAACACAGACTATATTTGAAGTGTTTGGAAGTAATTCGCGTTTTCCTCCTGTAGAAAAACGTCAGAAAAACAATGCTTAGTGGCTCAATGTATTACAACAGTGTTTTTAAACGAAACGAGGAACGACGACGAAACGAGAAACGACACAACCAAGCACATGTGGTCAGAACACAAACGAGTCGCAGGTAATGAAGTATTAAGCGTTTCTCCCAAAGAAAAGCCTGTCTAAACGGAATGCTAGCAGGCTTCTATAGCTCTGCTCATGCTCCCCCTCTTTGCCCTTGTTTGGTATCCCCCGGTCGGTGCGATGACGCACGAACAAAATGGCGACGGTTGGCCATGTCTACTTGTAGCTTCTTTTGCATTCTTCAGAAACCTATGGGTGACGTCACGGATACTACGTCCATATCTTTTACGGTCTATGGTGCACACGCACGGTCCACTAGGCTACATGAGATAGAGGTTTTATTCCGACCCTGTCAGTCAAACACAGATTCGCCAGGTTTCGAAACGCTTCTGAAAATGAAACATGCTGATCATAAAACATGCTGAATATGGATTATTCCATGATTTAATCACTGCTGCATGCAGCTTGGGCAAAGGGGAGGTCCCTTTGTGGAGGACCTACTCTATTGGGCAGTTCTCTCTCGTCTAACAAACCCGAGAGCTGCAGCTCTTGCTGCTCGTGTGCTTCCTGCCAATCAATGGCGTCAAATCTGTCAGCAGCACGCAACATAACCTCCACTAACTCCTTACTGATTGGGTGGCAGATCCCTCGACCCTCTTTTGTGTATGTTGTGGCAACGCGTCCATTTCCTCGGAAACAGAAGACGCCGCCCTCCCCCGAGGAGCAGAAGAAACCGCAGCGCGGGCTTCTGACACTCCCGAGAGAGGATCTGCGAGAGAGAGCATCACCCTAGCGTTCTGGTTGGACGCAGTGTTGAAGTTCCCTAGAAGGGGAACACCTCTTTTATACGCGTCTTGAAACACATGTGAAATCAATCTAATGTAATTTAGCGGTGACGTCACCACGCGCGCACACACGGCGACGTGAACGTCAGACCAGGAAGTATAAAAGCCTGCTCTGAACATTCAGATGTAACTTCTTTGCTTTCAAGAAGCACGCATGTGAATGCACCCTCTTTTGTCCAACTCAATACTGATACTGCAAACACAAATACAAAAAAACTGACGATAGCCACTGAAAGTGAATTATGGCAGAACAGAGAAACTTTAAATCGTGTGTGACGCCGTGTTTATGTCTTATTACAGCCGGTGACACACACGAAATGTGGTACAGTGTATGGGAGTGGAGCATTCTCTGTCAGCATTCGAGTATGCTGACTGTGTGATCCTCTCTCTCGCAGAGAGCTGCGCAGCCGTCGGGCGTCTTTGATAAAGATCCCGCGGCTCATACTTCTCACGGTTCATGTCTCGCTCGTGCTGAGGCAGAGCGTTGGCTTAAATCGTGTGGATTGCAGCTAGATCTTGCTGATAAGATGGAGAGGGGCTCTGTCCTCTCTGCCTTTTTTTTCGCGAGATTCAATCGTCTCTCGGGAGTGTTAGAAGCCCGCGCTGCGGTTTCTTCTGCACCTCGGGGGAGGTGGCGTTTTCTGTTTCTGAGGAAACGGATATGTCATCGCAACATACATAAAGAGGGTGTGTGATGCCGTGTTTATGTCTTATTACAGCCGGTGACACACACAAAATGTGCTTACAGTGTGTGGGAGTGGAGCATTCTCTGTCAGCATTCGAGAATGCTGACTGGGTGATGCTCTCTCTCGCAGATCCTCTCTCGGGAGTGTCAGAAGCCCGCGCTGCGGTTTCTTCTGCGCCTCGGGGGAGGGCGGCGTCTTCTGTTTCCGAGGAAATGGACGCGTTGCCACAACATACACAAAAGAGGGTCGAGGGATCTGCCACCCAATCAGTAAGGAGTTAGTGGAGGTTATGTTGCGTTGCATTGATTGGCAGGCAGCACGCGAGCAGCAAGAGCTGCAGCTCTCGGGTTTGTTAGACGAGAGAGAACTGCCCAATAGAGTAGGTCCTCCACAAAGGGACCTCCTCCCCTTTGCCCAAGCTGCATGCAGCAGTGATTAAATCATGGAATAATCCATATTCAGCATGTTTTATGACAACAAAAACTGTTATTTATTCTTTAATTCATGGGCTGGGAGAAAAAAAAAAAAAAAAAAAAAAGCATGTAAAAATATGTCACTTTTAGAGAAAGATTTGAAACGCTTTTTTCAATCAGATATTAAATCAGCTAAGGTCCCTTCTTTGTTTTCTAGACCTCTGAGGGTTACTTCACGTCTAGTGGGCAAAGTGTACGTGACGGCAGGTCAATCAGTAGGATGTCTGCATACTATGTCAGTGCTGCAGGCATACCAGGCTGATTTATTAAAACAATTTTTAGATGGCGGGGGAGCAACGCCTGAACAGCTTCGAGAAGTTCTTCGGGTTTTCTTCCCCCCCCGCGATCAAAAAACTCAGCCGTCTACATGCTCCTCATATAAAGCGGTGCAAAAACAGAGCGTTGCGCTTCGGGCTCCCCCTCAAAAAAAATGAGAGCTTAGAGAGCGCGCTCTCAGCTTGAGTTTTCTTCGAAAATACCACAAGAACTATAGTTATTTCGAGGAAGACGAGCGATAAACGGAAGTCTGGACGTGTTGGGAGTCAGATTTCCCAGGGCCCTTGGACAGGGAGAGCACCATACAGTCTCCTCCCTGAGCCAAGATCCGTTGAGGAGTGGGCAGACCACCCCACCACCTATGGTGGTTGGGGGCTCTGCACTTCCCAGGGTGGGCGCTCCTCAGTGTCTGAGGGCATTGGGGCCTCACCCCTTCTTCGGAGGGTCCAAGAGCAACCAGAGGCTGGTCTCGAGAGGCTGGTACCCCTAGCACATTTTTTGGTGGCGTGGAAACACCTGCCAATGGTGTCTCAGTGGGTCCTGTTCACGGTGGAACACGGCTACAAAATAGATTTTTGTGCACGCTCACCTCGCTTCAACGGTGTTACACTCCTTAATGAAGCCAGAACAGGCTCTGGTTATGGAATAAGAAGTACTGGCCCTTCTAAGCCCACTTGACAGACAGTCAGGGTTTTACAGCCGGCATTTCATTGTTCCGAAAAAGAATGGGGGACTGCGTACCATACTAGATTTAAGAAATCTAAATTGGTCTCAAGTTCACTGTCAAGAACGTAGTGTCACATACTTAGTCCAAGCACTGGTTTTGTCACAATAAAACTGAAAGACGCATACTTCCATATGTCCATCCTTTCCCAACACAGGAGGTACCTGAGGTTCACTTTCGGGGGCGAAGCGTTCCAGTATCGGGTTCTTCCATTCGGCCTAGCTCTGTCACCTCGAACCCTCACCAAAATAGTCGAAGCGGCATTAGTTCCACTTCGTATGCAGGGTATATGTATCCTAAACTACACAGACAAATGGCTAATTCTAGCTCAGTCTCACGATATGGCAGTTCGGCATCGAGATGTCGTTCTCACCCATATCAGAAGGTTGGGGTTTCGGTTGAACACCACAAAAAGTGCGCTTGTTCCAGCCAGGACGACCACTTTCTTAGGTGTGCTATGGGACTTCATGACGATGCGAGCACGTCTGTCCTCACCAGGAATCGTTTTGAATCAGTCAGCCGTACACAGAGCTAAACAAGGCCAATCCATCACTGTAAAACAGTTTCAGAGACTGTTAGGCCTCATGACAGCAGCATCCAGCGTGATTCCGTTTGGTCTGCTGTACATGAGAGCCCTACAGCGGTGGCTCAAATCCAGGGGGTTTTCCCTCAAGGGGAATCCTTTTTGCATGTTCAAGGTCTCGCGGCACTGCCTTCGAGCCTTAAATATGTGGAAAAAGCCCTGGTTCCTGGCTCAGGGCCCAGTGTTGAGGGCTGTCTGTCATCGCGTCATGCTTATGACAGATGCTTCTCTCACGGGCTGGGGAGCAACCCTGAGGGGTCTTCCCACAGCGGGACAGTGGAGAGAACATCATCATCTGTGACACATAAACTGTCTGGAGATGATGGCTGTGTTTCTGGCCTGAAGTCACGACTGCTATGCAGTCTGGCACATCAAATCCTCCTGTGGGCCCAGAACAAAATTCTGTCTATCAGAGCAATGTATGTGCTGGGCCATCTGAATATGAGAGCAGACCTCCTGTCGAGACAGGGGGTGAGATCCGGGGAGTGGACACTGTGGTATTCTCTCGCATCCAGCCCCGTTGGGACTGAATGCCATGGTGCAGATGTGGCCGAGGCTACGTCTGTACGAATTTCCCCTGGTCGCTCTGCTCTCAGGAGTCCTGGAGAGGGTGTCCCAGGCGGGAGGGGTGAGACTTCATCCTTGCCCTGACCTGTGGATACTTGGATGTGGCCTCTGAGGAGGCCCACCTCATAAAGTGTGGACTGTCAACCGAGGTTGCTCAGACCATACTAAGTTCCAGGGCTCCCTCCATGAGGAAGCTTTATGCCCTCAAATGGGCTCTCTTTTCAGCTTGGTGCAGAGAGCACCAGCTGAACCCAGTCAGCTGTCAGGTAGCCTCAGTGCTGGAAGTTCTCCAAAACCGCCTGTCTGCTGGGCTAGCTGCATCCACTCTGAAAGTTTACGTGGCAGCTATAGCGGCCTACCGTTCTCTCCTAGATGATGAGTCACTAGGGCAGGACCCGCTAATTCATCGCTTCCTTCATGGAGCCATAAGGCTAAGGCCTGTCAACACGAGCAGGGTACCGACATGGGACTTAACAGTGGTGCTCGAGGGCATCTCTGTTTCCCCATTTGAGCCACTGCGGGAGGCGTCAGTTTCTGACACTAAAAACAGCTTTTTTATTAGCTATTTCGTCCCTAAAAAAGGGTCGGTGACCTCCAGGCTCTGTCGCTTGCACCTTCATTTCTGGAGTTTGCTCCAGGCTTGTCTAAAGCCTTTCTTTACCCCAGACCCCAGTATGTGCCGAAGGTTCCCACTCATGTGGCGAGACCTGCTGTGCTGCAAGCCTTTAATCTTCCCCCGTTTCAGCGTCGGACCAGGAGAAACTAAATCTGCTCTGCCCAGTTAGGGCTCTGGATAAATATGTCCACAGAATTGCCCAATGGCGAAAGAGTGAGCAGTTACTGGTCTGCTTTTGGACCCTCAAAGAGCGGGAGTCCTGCGCAGATCATAAGTAATTGGATAGTCGAGACTATTTCAGTTACATATCAGGCTTTTGGAGGTCCCGCACCTAAATTTGTCAGGGTCCACTCCACGAGGGCTGTAGTGGCCTCCAAAGCTTTTATTTTGGGCTCTGCTCTTTCTGACATTTGTTTGGCGGCAGGATGGTCGACGCCATATATATATTTGTGCGTCACTATCAACTCGATTTAGACCCCTCCCCGGGGTCCTTTGTTCTCACTGCGTAGTGTGCATTCACAGTCAGCAGTGAGTCTGGCCTAGTGGGTATTGCGTTCCCCTAGCGTTCTGGTTGGACGCAGTGTTGAAGTTCCCTAGAAGGGGAACGTCTCGGGTTACGTATGTTACCATAGTTCCCCGAGAGAGAACGAGACACTGCGTCTTCCGCCATACTCTCTTCTGCCTGTTACTTCTTTCAAGCAAATTGGAAGTTACATCTGAATGTTCAGTGCAGGCTTTTATACTTCCTGGTCTGACGTTCACGTCGCCGCTTGTGCGCGCGCGGTGACGTCACCGCTAAATTACATTAGATTGATTTCACATGTGCTTCAAGACGCGTATAAAAGAGGTGTTCCCCTAGCGTTCTGGTTGGACGCAGTGTCTCGTTCCCTCTCGGGGAACTATGGTTACATACGTAACCCGAGACGTTCCTCTAGCATTCTGGTTGGACGCAGTGTTGAAGTTCCCTTGAAGGGGAACCACTGTTGTCCAATGACTTGCCTAATTATAAATTAACCTAACTTGCCTACTTGACCTAATTAGCCTAGTTTAGTATTTAAGTGCACTTTAAAGGCTTGTGTCTTGCAAAATAACTAGTCAAATTTTATGTATTGATGGTTTATTCCGCTGTGACGACCCCTGATAAATAAGGGACTAAGCCGAAGAAAAAGGAATGAATGAATAATAACTACTGTCATCATGGCGAACAGATTTGTCAGCTTTTATTGATTTACATTTATATTTAGTCATTTAGCAGACACTTTTGTCCAAAGCAACTTACAATTGGGTATTTTGCGATTCAACAAGAGGCAATACACACAAAAAGTGCTCAGAGAATTAAGTGCTAGAGTAGGAGTGCTTCTTTCTTTTTTTTTAGAGAGAGAGAAAGTTCTTCAACTGGTGGTTTTGGATTTATTCATCGGGGTTCAGGTGGTCTCGGAAGAGATGGGTTTTTAGATGTCATTTGAATGATAACAGTGAATCTGCAGTCTGAGTGGACATGGAAAGATCATTCCACCAGCAGGGAACAGTGAATGAAAAGGTTTTGGAAAGTCACTAATAGCCTCTCTGTGATGGCACCACAAGTTGGTGCTTGCTCCCTGACAGGCTCCTGGAGGGGATGTAGACCTTCAGGAGCTGGTGGAGACAAGTGGGTGCAGTGCCAGTGGCTGTCGTGTAAGCAAGCATCAGTGATTTGAACTTGATCCGAACTTCGACTGGTAACCAATGCAGTGAGATAAAGAGAGGTGTTACATGGGCTCTCTTGGGCTCATTGAAGACCAGACAAGATTGGACTAACAGTTGTGCAGCATGATCTGTTTAGAAGAATCTGATTTTTTGGATGTTGAAGACCTGCAAGATCGAGGTGTGTTAGCAATGTCCTCGTTGAAGGACAACGATCATCCAGGATCACATCGAGATTCCTTACCGAAGTACATGGGTTAATGGTGGATGATCCCAGCTGGATTGAGAAATCATGTTGTATGTTTTGTGTTGCAGGGAAGACAAGAAGATCAGTCCGAGATCCTTGCAGCTACCATTGGATCATCTGGATGAAATGAAAGATAGAGCTGTGTGTCATCGACATAGCAATGATAAGATAAACCATGTGATTGGATGATGGTTCCCAGTGATGTGGTGTAAACAGAAAATAGTTGGGGACCTAGAACAGATCCCTGAGGTACTCCAGTGGCCAGCTGATGAGCTTTGGATACCAGGCAACCCTGAATGATCTGCCGGTGAGGTAAGACTCCAACCAGCAGTGTGGATTCCAGTGCTGCCTATTGAGTAGGACGTGGACAGTAGAATCTGGTGATACACTGTATCAAAAGCAGCAGACAAGTAGAATGGATGATTGAGAGCCTGCTTTGTCAATCCGCAGTGCTTCAGTGACTGAAAGTAGTCCAGCCTCAGTGGAATGTCCACATTTGAAGCTTGATTGGTTTGCATCCAGCAGGTTATTGTGACTTAAAAATTTGGAAATTTGGTTAAAAACAACTCTTTCCAGTGTTTTGATTGGGTCCAGAGGGCAGGTTGTGGGATGGACAGAGAGGAGAAGTTTGGATACTTCTTCTTCTGTAAGGAGTGAGAAGGAGGAGAGTGAATTCTCAGCAGAGGGTGTTATTTGATGGAGACTTGGGATGAATGTTTTGGGAAACAGATTGCTGATTTGAGTGGTTTTTTGTGTAAAAAATTAGGCCAAATCATCAGCTGATAAGGAAGTGGTGGAGGAGGACAGAGCAGAGTATTGAACATCCTGAATAATTTGCGGGTGTCTGAAGTGTTGTTAATTTGTTAGTGTAGTATCGGGTTTTGGCTGAATTTAGTTGGGTGGCAAATGATGCCACCTTGGATTGGCACGTTCTAAGGTCAGCAAGGGTTTTTGATTTGCGCCATGCTCCCTCTGTTAACCTGAGTGCTGTCGGATGTTCTCTCACAACATCAGCCAGCCAGGGGCTAGAAGGAGTAGGGTGCAATGGCCTGGTGGAGACAGGACAGATCTCATCTAGGCAGGATGTTAAAGTGTTACAGAGCATTTCTGTTGCACTATTAACATCAAGCAGTGAGAACTGGTTGTGTGAGGGAAGCAAGGATGAAGAAATTTGTGGAGGACAGAGAGCGCAGATTGCGTCTAAAAGAGACTAGTTGGGAGGGAGGCTGTGTGATTGTGGAAAGCATTAAGTCAAATGTGATGCTGAAGTGGTCAGGAGTGTGCAATGGCCTAACTGTGACTTTATCTGAAGAGCAATGTCTTGTGTAGATAAGGTCAAGTTGATAGCCTGATTTATGTGTGCTCGTGGTGGTAAGCCAGTTAAGGTTGAATGATGTCATGAGAGAATGGAAGTCAGTAGCATAAGATTTGTCTAAGTGAATGTTGAAGGCACCCAATACTTCAAGTGGGCTGTCATCCTCAGGGAACAAGGACAGCAGCCCATCCAATTCTTCAGTAAATGCACCCAACTGAGCGGGAGGATGGTACATGACCAGAATGTGAAATTTAGCTGGAGAAGTGATGGAGACCGCATGGTATACAAAAGTGCAATTAATGGCAAAGTCAGAATAATATGAGTATTTCCAATCATTAGAAATGATAAAGCCAGCCCCTCCTCCCCTCCCACTTAGGCAGGGAGTGTGGGTGAATGTAAAATTGTTAGAGAGAGCAGCTGGAGTAATTGAGTCCTGGGGACGGATCCAGGACTCAGTCAAAGCCAGTATCTGAAGATTGGATTATGTTGCAATTTCTTAAATGAAATGTGTTTTGTTTACAGCTGAGTGAAAATTCCACAGCCCAATGGATACAGATGAGGGTGTTTGTGATGAAATGTGAATGTAAGTTGTTAGTGTTGCGTTGCCATCTGCTTGTGTTGTGTGTGCGTGGCCGTGTGATGACAGGAATGAACTGAAAGCACATTCTGAAAAAGAGTAAATACGAGAGCCTACTGTAGTGCTGGGTGTCGTTGCTCAGTGGAGTCACTCAGGTTGAGTCGATGGTCTTTACACTCTTCGGTCTTCACACGAGGAGTCAATAGTAGCAGAATGCTTCATGTCTCTTCACATGGATAGTCTTCCAACAGATTTAGCACCAGCTACCTGTGTTATTATCCTCTGTAGAGCAATACACTTTTTTTTAATGTGTCAGGAACTAATCTGTTCTTGTTTTCCTGCAGATTTAAAGCCAACACCTGAACTCAGATCAAATCAGGCAGGAGCTGCACTGACTGGAAACACAGTGACTTTGACCTGTAACACTGATCTGTCTACCGGATGGGACATTTACTGGTACAAAAACACACTCGACTCTGAGATAAAGATGACAAAAACAAACAATTCTGTGTCTGGTGGAGGCCAGTACTGGTGTAGAGCTGGAATAGGAGAACCAGTCTATTACACTCAATACAGTGATGAACTGACACACAATGTTACAGGTGACAGAAAACACAGTGTGTGATTTGGTATATCTGTATATCTACAGCACTTCTAAAACTGTGAATCAAAACTAAACACAGTAAACAGCAGTCATATGTACCCATGAGCACACATTTCTCAGTTCTCAAAACTGTAGCCCTGGGCACATTTTCCTAATGAGCATGTGTTGCCTAAAACTCTGAATCAAAACTAAACACTAAACTGTTTTTACAGAAAGTCCTGAAGCTGTGGTGACGGTGCGCCCTGATGAACATGTGTTCAGAGGAGAAACAGTCACTCTCAGATGTGATATAAAGTGGGGAGGAAACACTGAGTGGACATACAGATGGCAAATAGAGGAAACAGACCAACATACAACTGGACGTTCAGCTGGTTCAGAGATGCTGATCATCTGTCAGACAGCAGCAGAGTAGCTGGAGGCTCTTACACTCTCAGTCCTGCTGCTCTACAGCACACAGGAGTTTATACGTGCAGAGCAGAGAGAGGAGAACCAGCCTATTCCTCACAGAACAGCAGCGCACAGCCACTGTGGGTCACTGGTGAGGGAAATCCGCTTTCACTTATTTATTCTCTAATATCTGCAGTCAACAACCATCACATGATTATAAAAGACATTTATAACATTTGTCACTTCTTAAAATGATTACATTTAAATGTCAGTTCAGCCTTTAGAAACTGCTTGCAAACTGAACCAAAAGATCATAGTTTTACTGACTTTAATGCATAGCATTTGATGCATTTGGTCTTCTTCAAAACCCAAACTCAATAATTCTCACATTTATTTGACATGTTTGGCTCCTTATTGTTCAATTCAATTCAATTCATTCATTCATTCATTTTCTTTTCGGCTTAGTCCCTTTATTAATCTGGGGTCGCCACAGCGGAATGAACCGCAAACTTATCCAGCATATGTTTTACGCTGCGGATGCCCTTCCAGCTGCAACCCATCACTGGGAAACATCCATACACACTCTTTCACACACACATACACTACGGACTATTTAGCCTTCCCAATTCACCTATACCACATGTCTTTGGACTTGTGGGGGAAACCGGAGCACCCGGAGGAAACCCACGCGAACACGGAGAGAACATGCAAACTCCACACAGAAGCGCCAACTGACCCATCCGAGGCTCAAACCAGCGACCTTCTTGCTGTGAGGCAAATGTGCTACCCGCTGTGCCACCTTGCAGCTCCTCAATTCAATTCAATTCATGTTTAATTATATAGCGCTTTTCACAACATAGATTGTGTCAAAGCAGCTTAACATAGTTCTAGTAAAGTCCAGATATGAGTTGAATCAGATATTGTTGCCTGCAGATTGTTATTGTTTGTTTGTTTTTATGTATATATAATGCAATTACATTTAAAGGTGCTATATAATAAAAATCTGGATATACTTAGACGTAGCTGAATAATAGTCATACCATGAAATAGCCATACCTATTAGACCAAATAGCCAAAGAGTTCATATGGTCAATATGGACCTTCTGATTCTAGGGATACATTCTGGGAGTAAATAAATGAGCATATAAAACCATTTCTGGAGATATCAGACAACAATTTACCATATTATGTTATGGCACCATTAACCTATTGCTCTCTTCTGCTCTGTCAGAGCTGTTGTTGATCTGAAATGTCCCAGCAGGTTTATGTCAGTGACAGCAGCAGTATATCTGTCTGCGTTTGCTCTCTGTCTCAGGTGTTTCTGGTTCAGTGCGTCTGGTGCTCAGGCCCAGCAGAAGTCAACACTTCTCCTCTGACTCTCTCTCTCTGAACTGTGACTCTGCTGGATGGACAGTGAGAAGATACACACACACACACACAAACACAGAAGATTGTTTAGCACAAACAGGATCTACATGTGGAATCCAGTCTCTCAGCACATCTAACACTGGAGTTTACTGGTGTGAGTCTGAATCTGGAGAGAAACGCCATCCTCTGAACATCACTGTACATGGTGAGTCCTGTTTGTAAGCTCACAGCATCTACACACATTCACATCTCAATTACACACACATTTTTCCTTCTATACATCTGATCACAGACTGACTACTTTTGAAAAATCTGACTACAATTAACATAAATTTTTGATTTCCACATTGGTGATTAATGCATACAGTGGGGCACAAGGAGGTTGTACAAATTCATAAAACTGCTGATATGAGTTATTTTGTGATATATTCAGACTAAACAGATGTTTGTTGTGTTGTGTAGATGGTGCTGTGATTCTGGAGAGTTCTGCTGATCCTGTGATTGAGGGAGAAACTCTGACTCTACACTGTTTACATCGATCTACAATCTCCTCCATCCTTACAGCTGATTTCTATAAAGACGGATCACTGATCCAGAATCAGACGACAGGGGAGATGAGCATCCCTACTGTCTCAAAGTCTGATGAGGGTTTCTACTACTGTAAAACAGAGAGAGGAGAGTCGCCGCACAGCTGGATCTCAGTCAGAGGTGAGACTCACAGCAGTTCTGCAACTCTCACTGGATTTTGTTCATCGGTGTCTATTGTATAAGCCTTGATTATTATAATACACTGGTAACAATGAGCCAGACTCGTATATAATAATCTCCAAAGGGCCTTTAATATAGTGCTATAATGTTCAGGGATGTGTTTGTGTTTCTATTTTCAGCATCACATTCAGCAGGTCAGATTTCTGTCTGTAAGATTGTCATTTTTCTTCTGGCTGTTTGTCCGTATCTGTCAGCGACAGTCGTGCTGCTCTTCAAAATCTACAAAGCGAGAGGTAAAACTTCTGTCTGATCCGTCTCTCAAACTCTGATTTCTCCAAACTGAACATAAGTGTTTTGTGTTTATTTCACAGTTCAATCTGCTGAAGAGTAAAGTCAGAGTAGCAGAGGAATAAACTTCAGTCTTCATAACATGTTTAACATCTAAAGATTCTGAATGTCGATCTTCAATACTGTTATTTCTGCAACATTTTAATTACCTTACATATCATTTATTTTTTATTAAAGGTCCCGTGAAGTGTCTTGAAATGTGCATTTTTATTCGATGTTTGGTGTAATCTCAACTGAAAAGGGCGGGACAAATATTAGCTACTCCCCTTTTAAAAAAACAGCCAACAGCGTTTTGTTTTTCTCACCGCTCTTATAAAGAGAGTGGTTGAGCTCAAATGCGTCAAAGGAAAAGCAAATGTGAAGCATCTTGAAGGGGGCGGGGCATGTCAGATACTAGAGAGCATTTGATTGGTCAGAAGATTTGATGAGAAACTGAAGTATGAGATGATGTCAAAAAATTTGTTGATCCATTAAGGCGGAAGTGACAAAGTGCAAGCTTTGTATGTTTATATCAGGTTTATCTTTTCTAAATGCGAAATGTGTCATTGTTTTCCAGCACGATAGATTATAGACATCCTTAAAAATACTAGACTGAAGCTAATGTAACCCACGACACACAAATGTATTGTAAGGTTTTGTCTTTTTTCAATGGACCAGTAAGTTCAGAAGTCTAAATTCCTCCAAAGAGAGAGATGATACGACAACAGTGAAGGACTCTGACACAGAGGTAAGGTAAGAATAATAAAAGATTGTATTGTAAAAATTCCACAGAAATATAAAATAAAATAAATAAATAAATAAATAAATAAAACAAGTTCTATTTTTTTCACACTTATATAATGACCTCAATCTTATTTACACTCACTAATAACACTTCTCTTTCCTCACAGGGTTTTATGGTAGTATCACTACTAAGGTAAGTTAATATTGTGTTATTTTGATGTTATTCAATTTGTTAAGAGCTAATATTGTGTTTTGGTTACTATTATAAACAATACTATAATACTAATATACTACTAATAATATTATACTAAAGGTTTGTGAATGCTAACTAATAATGTAATATTAAAACTGTTTTATCATTCAAGATATAATCAAATTTTCCCTTCTTAAACCAATTAGTTTTTTTTTTCATAAAACTTCAAAAAAATGGCAGAGAATGAACACCAATGAAAACAATGTACAATAAAAATAAAAATGAAAATATACACATTCACTCAAAACATTTTAAAATGCCCCAAGAAGTCCAGCGCAGGTGATGAACATTCAAATTGATTATTTTGCAAAAATCCAGAAAATCCAGGATGCTGATGTAAATTTACACTCCTACCATGACGCTGAATAAGTTTTACTGTGTATTTTTTCAGACAGGAGTATCCAAAGGATCCACTTAACAGGAGGCTCGCCAGTCCAACTCCACAATTAGACATGCACGGATGGAAGTTGAGACAATCCACAATCCAGGAAAAGAGTTCACACTTCACTCGATTTGAATCCAGAGCAGATCACATTCAGCAACCGACGTCAATAGAACATCTCACAGATGAAAAACCAGAAGATAAAAAAAACAAAACAAACAAACAAAAAAAAACCTGGCCTTGAAAACACAAGGCCAAAGGAACCATTAGCATTTTACAGTGTATGCATTATCTCAGCTTAATACAATTATAATTAAACAGCAACAATAAATAACCATTTATATGCTTCTGTATGCTGAATTTCTGTGTGTTTTTTCTATTTCTCTCTCTATTTGGCATTCACTTTTAACAAATGACAGCATTTCACTTAAATTCTCCCACTTAAACGTTACACAATCACTTGTATAATACTGTTTAACACACGAACATTGTATTTCACAGGAATTACTATTGTTTTTTGTTTCTATTTCACTCTTATATACACATTGTTGTGATTTTTACTAGACCAAGCAAATGGTTAATTAATAAAACACATTTTTGACACTAGTTTAAATCATGTTATAATGAACACAAATAACTCACCAAGGAAATCATTCAAATTCAAAGCAAAAACCAGGAAAAACTGCAGGTGGCACTCGTGCGCAGATTTCACTCTCAGATACGAATCTTGTTTTTCTCTCAATCCTTCATTAAAATATATATATATATATATATGACAAATCATTTCAGCATCTTGTTAACGGTAAAAATTCACAGTTAAAACGCATTCAAAACATTAAAAGATATAAATCTAATAGTTTTCTACTGTTAAAAATAATAACAACTTACATCTATTGCATTCCCTTGCGAACACTGACTCTCCATAGCAACGGTAAACACAAGCTAACGGACAAGAGAGATCTGTTATTGTTTGCGTAGCAGAACTGCCGCTTTAGCGGAAGGCGCGATGACGTCATTTCAAAGCGCTATTTCCTTGGATGTTGTTATAATGTATATAAATAAATAATTTAAAATATATTATTTAATCAAGTATTCTGGCAGTGTTTTTTCATATTTATAATGGTATTGGTTTTTTCTGCTCTATTACTGTGTACTACCCAATAGTAACCTGGGTTACACTAACATCTATAAAACTTTATTTTAATTTCACGGGACCTTTAAATATTGCATTTATTCATTGCGTATATTTTATTAGTGTTGTTCTCTTTTTAAAGGCTGTGTGTATTTTGTAGAGCTGTCCCCAAATCAGCATTTACAGACAAATAAAATTTACAAATCTTGTCAGTAGTTGACTGATAGTCAAATCATATGCCTGCCTACGAAAAAACTAATTCACACTGAGAAGGTAACATTGATGCGCAGAAAAATTAGGATTTTATTTGAACAGAAAATATATCATTTATATGTCATATTTAATAAAATATCAACATTTTAACAAATAAAAAAAAACAGTTTTAGTCAGAATCAAACCATAAAGTGCAGAGCAAATGTGCAAAATGACCAAAGAGCAGGTATTTAAATCATAAATCAAAAATAGTTTAGTAGATAACACTGAGCAATCAATAAATGAAATTAAAATAAAGAAACTGGGCAGCACGGTGGCTCAGTGGTTAGCACTGTTGCCTCATTGCAAGAACGTCACTGGCTCGAGCCCCAGCTGGGTCAGTTAGCATTTCTGTGTGGAGTTTGTTCGGGTGTCCAGTTTCCCCCACAGTCCAAACACATGCACTATAGGAGATTATAGGAGACTATAGGAGGGCTTGAATAAGCTAAATTGGCTGTACTGTACGAGTGTGTGTGTGAATGAGAATGTAAGGGTGTTTCCCAGTACTGGGTTGCGGCTGAAAGGGTATCCGCTGTGTAAAACATATGCTGGATAAGTTGGCGGTTCATTCCGCTGTCATGACCCCTGATGAATAAGGGACTAAGCCGAAGGAAAATTAATGAATGAAAATAAAGAAACTGTTCAAATTGCGAGAGTGACGCGTGACAGAATGGTTGTTGCCTTTTAACTGCAAGTACAAATACTAAACTAGCGCAACAGTATTTATTTTTAGCCAAACATTTGCACTCTCTTAAGAACGGTGAATCCTGGCTCAAGTGTGTGCATTAATTCTTTATAAACTTTCGCTTTCCACAATGTTCACTGGTTTCATGTCAAGCGCAACAAATTCAGCAATTTTATCCTTGATTTCTCTTTTCAGACACAGGTCTGAAATCTAGCTTTCTGATCCAGCGCTACTAGATGAAGTATGAAGTATCATTGTTAGGTAAGGTATCGAAAGTGTATCTAGAAAGAGGAATATAGCTATTTTATGAGTCCTATTGTATGTTATTTGTAAATTAATAACAGTGCTAATTTAGTCAATGAAGATGTGGGTGAAAATGTTCATTGCTATAGCTTGACGAACATAAATTTGACAGGTCATCTGTGTTGTAATGTGACTGAAAACTATAAATGTGCGCACTCTGATCCTCATCTAATGGACAGCAGATTATTTTTGACGAAAATTTTTGAGACTAAAATGTAGTCAAAATATATGAAAACTATCCAACATTAGCTTTTGTTATAAACTGCTCAAGCTGTCAAACCTGTCAAGCTGTTTTTATCGATGACATTAATATTGATAATAGAACTATTGTACTGTATAAGTAAAAGAAAAGTCTTCTGAGAATCTTATTGGTTAAAACACCCATTTTCAGTGTGTAGAGTTGTTGTGTGATATGACATGAGCTGTTGGCATAACAGCATCTTACTTTTTTTGCGTCATATTTTACAATTGCAATAATCACACTTGTAATAATTCAGAATTAATTGATCAATTTTATTATCCATATATTGTAAATGATTTAAATCCCTGCTGATTATAGATACTCCTGTCGGTCACAGATCATGGAAAGTAAAACCAATCTCTCATAGGTTTCTTCACAAAAATACTTATTAAATGCTTTATTTCCAGTTCATAATTTTATTTAGAGCATTATAACAGGCTATATATTAAGTTAATGGCAGAAATGTTCAATGTGAAATCAGACATTGAGGAACCCTAATGTAGTCTTAATGGCATGATCCTCATTTCATAATTTACTTCTGTGAATATTCGAGAGATTGGCAGTCGAATCAGGCTCTTTCTATCGAAGAATCAAATTTTTAACTATTTGGGGTCACCCCTAGCGTTATGTGATGTCTGTGTTTTTATCCATAGAGAATTATTTGTATTTTCTTCTGTATTTTACTGGTTTTGTTTGTTTTTTGACACCAGTTTCTTCTTCTATTACTTAGAGTAATTACTAAATAATTGTTGAAATTAACATAAGTGTGTAATAAATATAGTATTGATTTGCTTCACGTCTGTGTTATCATTTGTAAACCACCTTCTAATGCAAGAAGTGTAGTAATGTTTCAGCTGTAATGAACCGATCAATCTTAACTTTCTGTAATGTTTTTAAAGAACTTCATCCGAATCCATTTCAAGCTACTGAAGGTTTTCCTTGAGTTGGACGCAGAACCACAACACTGTTAAACTAGCCTGTATAAACACATTTGAAAGCAGTTTTAATAACGAATTAACATTATTTCATCCGGTACAAAAAAATCACAGAGTCAAAAACAAGATGTGACCGACTCCATAAGCAGAGCAAAGCTGCTGCTTTCTGCCATATGAGAATAGTTTTTTATTAAATCTGCTGATTTACACGAATTGACAGTATATAATCTCATGTTAATCCAATTTGGCCTGTAATTAATCTTTGGTTGACAAAGCTACAGCAGATCTCTCCGAATATCTACAGCAAAACACAGAAAACATTACTTTACCAATTAAGATGACAAATACTCGAAATATCCGTACATTCAATTTAAAGACGCTTACTTTAAAACTGTATCACTTTTGCCAGATATTTATATGCTTCGACGACTGACTGATTTATTGAGTTAAATGTAATAATGCTGATTATAAGAAAAAAGTAGAAGCTCTTTTAAAAACAGTATGGGTGGCTCTTAAAAGAGCCTTTGTGTGGTAATTGTGTGGCCTTTACTTGGAGCTGGTGTATTTGGTGACGGCCTTTGTGCCCTCAGACACGGCGTGTTTGGCCAGCTCCCCGGGCAGCAGCAGACGCACGGCGGTCTGGATCTCTCTCGATGTGATGGTGGAGCGCTTGTTGTAGTGAGCGAGACGAGACGCCTCACCGGCGATGCGCTCGAAGATGTCGTTGACGAACGAGTTCATGATTCCCATCGCTTTCGAGGAGATTCCGGTGTCAGGATGAACCTGCTTCAACACTTTGTACACATAGATAGCATAGCTCTCCTTCCTGGTCCTCTTGCGCTTCTTTCCTCCTTTACCGACGGTTTTAGCCACCGCCTTCTTGGAGCCCTTCTTGGGTGCAGACTTCGCGGGTTCAGGCATATTCGCTTAGTATGAAACTGAGGTATAGAGTGAAATGAAAAGACACACTGGCTATTTATTAGGCTCTTATGCAAATTTTACACGGAATAACCAACCTTCTCTGATTGGTGAAATGAATGTTTGACGCTGATTTCATTGGTCATAAAGGAGACACATCTGCAAGCAGATCTACCAATTGTATGCTTTGAAACTGTAGGCCCCGCCCATGCGTCGCCTTCGGATCGATAACGGGCGTTCATGGTTTTATTTTCCCGCTCAGAATTATACTTTTATCATTATTTTTATTTATTGGAAAACAAACCAAATAACTGATTGCTACTAACAAGCACTACATTCATTCATTTTCTTTTCGGCTTTTTTCGTAGGCAGGCATATGATTCGACTATCAGTCAACTACTGACAAGATTTGTAAATTTTAATTTGTCTGTAAATGCTGATTTGGGGACAGCTCTACAAAATACACACAGCCTTTAAAAAGAGAACAACACTAATAAAATATACGCAATGAATAAATGCAATATTTAAAGGTCCCGTGATCAGGGGTCGCCACAGCGGAATGAACCGCCAACTTATCCAGCTTGTTTTACGCAGCGGATGCCCTTCCAGCTGCAACCATCAATGGGAAACAAGCACTACATTTAACCAAAAAAATTTTTTACAGGTGTTACTGCAAATAAAGACTCACTTTACAAGTCTAAAATAAGTTAACCGTTACAGTGCCATCTAAAAATACAATGAAAACAACCAGGAATTACCCATGTTGTTTGGTCGTGAGATTATAATAAAAATAAATAAAAAATTACACTAACACTCAACATAACGTAATAAAAAGTATTAATAAAAGCTTGACTTTTATGACAACGTGGGTGGCTCTTAAAAGAGCCTTTGGTTTATGGACTGATCGTAGACGTTTAACCGCCGAACCCGTACAGAGTGCGTCCCTGCCGTTTCAGCGCGTACACAACATCCATGGCGGTCACGGTCTTCCTCTTAGCGTGCTCGGTGTATGTAACGGCGTCACGGATCACATTCTCCAAAAACACCTTTAACACACCACGGGTCTCCTCGTAGATCAAACCAGAAATACGCTTGACTCCACCACGGCGAGCGAGACGACGAATAGCGGGTTTGGTGATTCCCTGGATGTTATCACGCAGAACTTTACGGTGACGCTTAGCGCCTCCTTTACCCAGTCCTTTACCTCCTTTGCCTCTTCCAGACATGATTGAAGTAGTAGTTAGATTAGTAATGTTACCCCAAGCGCACTCAAGCGACCTTTACAATCATCTATAGGACCTAGTTGAAACCTGCGTAGGCGGTGCTTTACAAAGTCACGTGTCTTTCGAAGGGTCGATGGAAGGAAAAGCAGTTTGGCCACTTTTACTGGTGACAGTTCAAATAATGCGAGTCAATTTATTTTTGTCAACTTCTCTGCTCAAGCTTGAACACGTAATAATGTCAGTAATGTAGGCTATTTAAAATGAATACGCCTCCTTGATGTAGCCGTTTTTGGGGTACCGAAGATTTGGTCCCAATTTAAAGGGCACCTATGATGAAAATCATCTATTTTAAGCTGTTTGGACAGAACTGTGTGTAGGTATAGTGCGTCCACAGTCATATTGAGGTGATATAAAGACAATAAGTCTCTTTTTTTACTGAAATAGCATCAAAATCCCTCCCATTTTGAGGCCGACCGCAACTTGACGTAGGAGTGTGGTTTCCCCGCCCACTAAATTGATTGACAGCTGAGTATTAACATGTCTCCGTAGTAACACGTATAAGGGTCAATGACGTGAAGCTAATTTTTTTGTGTCCATGCGGTTTAAATCAATTCAAAAAGGTTACAGTTTCAAAATAAATGAGCAAATTACTTGCATTCATTCTCTTTTTTGAGGACCAAGTTTAATTTTTTTGGTTTTAATCCGTTTTAAGATATTTTTTAGGGGATTATTGCAAGAATGTCAATGTGGTGTAACCAAACAAAATGGTACCAAATAGTTTATCTTGTTTAAAAAATGTGAAATTCTCAGTGAAACAGCTAGTTTGGCATAATTTTACATTAGACATATTTATTAGTAAATAAAGGTAAATATAGCATAATTGTTCTAAATATTATAAATAATTTGGGCAATTATGTCTGTCAACTCAAATTCCTGAAGTGTCAAGATGGTGTAACCACCATTTATTGAGCCATTTTGTTAATATTGTGCACAAGACCATGAGACTGGAAATTGTATCACAGAGAAGGACTCTTGATAAGTCTAATTGCGACATGCAAAGGTTAGTAACTCTCTTTAAAATGTGAGATACTTTGACTTTTTAGGGTGTGGTCAGGTGTTCTTAGGTATGCAAGTCAAATGGTAAGACCCCAGGAATGCACTGATAATTGATCATAATTATAAAAAGAAATATTATCTTTAAAAATACATTTGAAATATTCCCACCAAGCCCATGTGATTACATAGATGATGATATTGCCTGTCAAAATTGATTTTAAGTTGAAATGTCAAGCGGTGTAACTGGTTACACCATTTGACTCCTATTATATGTCTTTCTGTTGGAAGTTCTGTCTTTCTGTTCATTTTAGTCAAATATCGTTAGTTCACGATTAAAAATGCTATATAAATTAAACTACTATTTGGAACTGTTTGTGTTCGTAGTGTTGCATTATTTATTTATTTATGTATTATGTTTGTTTGAGAAAGAGGCGCTTAATCCACAACCTTACTGTTAAAGCACTGTAAACCTAGGATAAAATAATTATACTGCACAACATGAATGTTTTTTTAAATGTTAATCCATGTTTACATTCATCTGATGTAATGTACAAACTCTCTCATTCGCACACACACTCATACAGTGCATCCGGAAAGTATTCATAGCGCTTCACTTTTTCCACATTTTTTTATGTTACAGCCTTATTCCAAAATGGATTAAATTAATTTATTTCCTCAAACTTCTACACACAATACCCCATAATGACAATGTGAAAAGATTTTTGGAAATTGTTGCAAATTTATTACAATTAAGAAACCTGAAAAATCACATGTACAGAAGTATTCACAGCCTTTGCCGTGAAGCTCTAAATTGAGCTCAGGTACATTCTGTTTCCACTGATCATTCTTGAGATGTTTCAGCAGCTTAATTGGAGTTCACCTGTGGTAAATTCAGTTGATTGGACATGATTTGAAAAGGCAAACACCTGTCTATATGATCGGGGGAGAAGGCCCTTAGTCAGGGAGGTGATCAATAACCCGATGGTCACTCTGTCTGAGCTCCAGCATTCTTCTGTGGAGAGAGGAGAACCTTACAGAAGGACAACCATCTGTGCAGCAATCCACCAATCAGGCCTGTGTGGTAGAGTGGCCAGACGGAAGCCACTCCTTAGTAAAGGGCACATAGCAGCCCACCTGGAATTTGCCAAAAGGCATCTGAAACAAAACTCAGTGGTCTGATGAGACTAAAATTGAACTTTGGAGTGAATGCCAGGCGTTACGTTTGGAGAAAACCAGGCACCGCTCATCACCAGGCTAATACCATCCCTACAGTGAAGCATGGTGGTGGCAGCATCATGCTGTGGGGATGTTTTTCAGCAGCAGGAACTGGAAGACTAGTCAGGATAGAGGGAAAGCTGATTGCAGCAATGTACAGAGACATCCTGAATGAAAACCTGCTTCGGAGTGCTCTTGACCTCAGACTGGGGCGACGGTTCATCTTCCAGCAGGACAATGACCCAAAGCACACCGCCAAAATATCAATGGAGTGGCTTCACAACAACTCTGTGAATGTCCTTGAGTGGCCCAGCCAGAGCCCAGACCTAAATCCTTTTGAACATCTCTGGAGAGATCTGAAAATGGCTGTACACCGTCGCTTCCCATCCAACCTGACAGAGCTTGAGAGGTACTGAAAAGAGGAATGGGCAAAAATTCCCAAAGACAGGTGTGCCAAGCTTGTGGCATCATATTGAAAAAGACTTGAAGCTGTAATTGCTGCCAAAGGTGCATCAACAAAGTATTGAGCAAAGGCTGTGAATACTTATGTACATGTGATTTCTGTTTTTTTTCTTTTTTAACAAATTTACAACAATTTAAAAATATATTTTTTCCACATTGTCATTATGGGGTATTGTCACGGCCACTTTAGCTTCTCCAATTTACCTATACCACAAGTCTTTGGACTGTGGAAACCCACGCAAACTCCACACTGAAAGGCCTCCTGGTCCATCTGGGACTTGAAGCAGCAACCTTCTTGCTGTGAGGCAACCATCCTAACCACTTAGCCACTGTACGACCCTCCTGTGAAATTCTTATTCTCTTTCACATATTTTCCAAATGATGTTTTACAGATGTTTAACAGAGCAAGGAAATATTCACAGTATTTCCTAAATATTTTTTTTCCTTCTTGAGAAAGTCTTATTTATTTTTAGTTTGGATAGAATAAAAGAAAGAATAAAAGTTTTTAAAATGTTTAAACAGTTTTTAAGGTCAATATTAGCCCCCTTAAATATTTTTTCAATTGTCTGCAGAACAAACCACGATTATCCAATAACTTGCCTAATAAATCTTACTTGCCTAATTAACCTAGTTAAGCCTTTAAATGTCACTTTAAGCTAAATACTAGTATATTTAGAAATATCTAGTCAAATATTATGTGCTGTCATCATGGCAAAGATAAAAGAAATCAGTTATTAGAATTTAGTCATTTAAACTATTATGTTTAGAAAAACTTTTAAAAGAATTAAAATTTAACATGGGAGAGGTAACAATTTTGACAAGCCTCTGTTGACTGACGTCAAGTTTTGGAGGTTTTCATACTTGATGCGCTCGCCGTTGTTGTACAATTATTAGTAACAACCAGAGGTGACTAGGAGGAACTTTAATGATGAAACGTGGTGAAAAAGTTCAATGTTAAATGAATGAATTTATCTATAAAATGAATAGGTTGTGGATAGGTTAGGAGGACACTCATGAAAATGTTTTCTATGCTTTGTTGTCAGTCGGTCATGTATGTTTGCAAACATTGGACTCGCTGTTGCCTCCCAGCACCAAGGCAACAGTGAGAGAGCAGCAGCAGCTTTTACATATACTTGTCAGTGTTTGGCAAATTGCTCCTAAATAGCATAAAAGTAAAATAGTGGATTTTTTTTCTTCTTTTTTTGTAATATCATCTACTTATTATTTTTACTTTAACCAACTGAAAAGAAACAGTGTGATGGAAAAAGCGTTAAATGCCAAACATGTTTCTTTAGTTTGTTATTATTCTACTGATGAGGGCCACAGATCTAATGGAAAGGATGTTATTACTTTATGTATTAAAGTTCAGCAACTTGGTTTCATGTTTGTGAACACATTTGTCAATGACAATTACACCCCCCTCAGATATTGTTCAACTGTCATTCCAATATGAGACATGAATACACTGTTGATCACCACAATGATTTCTTGTTGCCAGACATTTTGGTCAGCATTTAAAAGAAAGCAAAACCACTTCAGCTGAAGTTGTTGACTATCATTCTTCATTTTAATTGTCAATTTCTTCAACAAACAGTCATCTTTGGCTGTTGAAGCAACATGGTCAGGTGGTGTAACTGGTTTGTGTCAATTGGTGTAACCAGTATTTTTCATAAAAATATAATTATATACATGGAAATAATGTGAAATAAAATGTAAAGCACCTAGTTTAGTGTAATAAAATAGTTTTTAACCATTTTTACATAGTTTGTCAGATTATTTAGAAATAAGATTTGTTTTCAGCATGTGTCTGGCCAAATATTGCAAAAACTCATTCAAATGTACATTTAGAGATAACTCAATTAAAATAAATGTGGGTGTGGTATTTTAAAATGAAGTAATTATTTCTGTGTGTACACTTACATGTCATCTAGGAGGAGTAAATTATTTAATATTTCACATTTTTTGGCACCATTTGACATTTTCAGGTACATTCAGTCTAAATGTTTGTAAAAAATGGTGCAAATGTTATTTTTAATGACATAAAATCAACATAAATACAATCTGTACATTTTAAAATACCTGACGGATGCTTTAAAATTACCTTTTAAAAAGATTTTTAAATTTCTCATCTTGCTACACCTTATTTGTCACTGACCCATAATCATATCAACAAGACAGGACGTGCGCAAAGCAACTAGGATTAAAAGATCTGTTCAGTTCACTAGGATCATCAATCATCATCAAATGTGATCAAGAGTGAGTTTTACAAGTTTAACACGTTTTTAAAACATGTGTGTGCATGTTTATAATGAATTACAGCGATTTACTTCAGCTTTACTTTATTACCACAGCCGCGTGTCAGTACAATTATAAAAAAGATGCTTCAATCCTGGGTTGTGGAGGTTTAATCAGGTTTATTTTGTACATTAACATAACGGATATCCATACAGCAGTGGATACTAATGTGTATCCTGTCACATTTGCCGTGCAAAAAGAGTGCAAAGCTAAACGCGCCAGTGTGTGTATCTGTGTGTCTGCTGTGTGTGTGCATGAATTTGTAACGACATTGTGTGTGACTCATCGTTGCAACTCCACAACAAATACATCAAATAATCATTGGGAAAGTTCTTACTGTAATATTTCTCACAAACGTTACGTGAGATCTGCTTCCTTCATGTCTGTCTGTTATCTGAGGCAGCCGAGGGCAGAGATTGAGGCACACTGACAGGCATGTGGGAACGGTGGGCGGGGAGGACTAGCATTAAAGGCACAGTCCACCAAAACAGCTACAAGATGCTCAGAGTTAAAAATGACAAACTTCTGAAAGGTATAATAAATAATCTGATGGGTGTTTTGAGCTGAAACTTTACAGATACATTCTGGAGACACAACAGACTTTTATTAAATCTGGAAAAAGGGGTAAACTAGGTGCCCTTTATTACTAAACAACTTGATTTACCTCATTATTAGCTAGGCGCCGTGTTCTACTCCACGGAAAATCAAATAAGCCTCTAACTACATCCCAGTGGCTTGTGGATACCATGTATTTTCTAAAGTTGGAAAAGGTTAGATCCTCTGGGGAAACAAAAAGTGGCAATGTTTTATAACTTACTTGAAGGCTCTTACCATCTTGCCATCCATTTAATAGATGCACTCTCCTTCCTTTTAATTTATTTACTTTCAACATTGACAATGTATCTCAACATTTGACTGTTGATGAATGACTGCATTCAGTTGGTTTTAAGTACATTTGCTGTATACTTTTATTACTCTTGTTTCCATTTTTCTCTTTCCCTTATTTTGTCTTATTGTTACAACTTGCCAACTCTAAATTAAATGTATTATCTGCCTTCTGAGCTTTAAAGTTTTTGCATACCATCAAAAATCTATTTAAATTAATATTGAATATATTTGGCCAATGTGAGTCAAAGTGACACTTCAAGAATACTTTGTTTTATCTTCAAGTGTGTAAGCAGAATACAACAGTTAGCTCTAATATGTCTAGTAAATGAACTTTTCTCCAGTGTTGAAAACTGGACGATGCTTGTGCACTGTTCATGTTTGAGGTGCTTGTTAAGTATAAAGTAAAAAGTACTGCTAAAGGTGAGATATCAGCGCATATATATTAAATGGTGATTGGCAATTAATGGAAATTTGGACACAAACGTAATGTACTGCACTTTATTCAAAATTGTGTTTTATGTGAGAATGAATGTATTGGGGAGTGTTTTATTTATATATATATATATATATATATATATATATATGACATTGTGCACTATAAAGATTTGCACAAAACTTGCTAAATCTGCCATTAAGTGTTTTTTTTTTAAGTGCTCAATATCATTAAGGTTTTCACGCAAAGAAAAAAAAAATCTTTTAGACACATTGAGGTGGCTCTTAAAAGAGCCTTTGGGTTTTAATGCGTC